>APFE030408061.1:0-87876 GCA_000404065.3 Pinus taeda
AAATAGACTAGAGATGAGTTGGGTGAATTAGTTATTAATTAATTCACAAGTTATTAACTCATAATACAACTAATGAATACATTAGTTAAGTCAGTTGCATATCAGTGCATGTTCAGTTCAACAGGGACAGGTGGTAGAGAATCAGATTGCTATCAGTTGTGACTATAGTTGCGCACCAGATCTTGCACAATCAAGGGATTGAGTATGCCAATGAGTTTGCCCACGTATTTGCCCACATTTTAGCTTATGCTCACGTCCACAAAGCGTGAGTGACTATTTTGCAGGTGAAAAACAAGTTTGGTGAGCCATTCTCATCAGTTCTTGAGCAGGTATTGAGCAGTGGAGGCAGGCAAGCAGTGGAAGAGATTTGGAGATCAGATCTGAGCTGTATTGTTTGTAACAGAGGTGGAGATACTTGTGAGAAGTATTATGTTGTGTAATGTTACATGACTCAATCATTAATATACAGATAGTTGGGGTTTTTAGCGAGATGCTTTCCCCGGGAAACATACTGTGTTAATGTGTGAATGCTCTTGATGTTTTATTGTTATTGATGCTGCTATATTGATGATCAACGTAGAGGAGCTTATGTATTGTGTATGTTTTCCGCAATAGTACATGATTAGGATAATCTCCATTGAATATGTGTTAAATTATTCAAAATTTCTACATTCGCTAGGAGTATTAGTCATTGAAGGTGACTCTTCTTCTCTGATTCTTTTTTTTGCTTTCTCATGTGTGACAAGAGTCTATAATGTTGAAGTTGACGCCAATTTCTCCTCTACCTCTTGTAGAGTGTTTTCAGTCCATTCTAGCTGGTTCTTGTATCTCTCAATCTCTAGTCGGAATGTATGAAGATAAGTTGTAGATTTGTTTTCTACCCTTAACTTGGAGATGACACCTAATGCATTATATGACCATGTAAAACTAAGGTTGAATTGCATTTCTTTCATCAATTTGTCTAATTCTTCCCCTGCTGCCCTGTTGTTACAAATGAAAGGTCCTATTTGTGTTTTGATCTTGAATTGAGATTTCTTCTTGGCAGACACAAAATGAATCTCATCAACATTGAGTTTTTTCCTAATGTATTCTAGGGAAAAAATCCTCATTGAGAGGAATTTTGGCAGTTTGTAAGGAGTGAGTTCACACCTGTATATCCTTAGCTCTGTGTAATTTTGGTAAAGATACCAATCTCCTGTTTGGACTTGGTCTGATAACTGCAAAATTTTCCTGATTTCTTCACTGATTATTGGCTCTGGATTGCTGCTTAGGAGACTGAGCGCTGGATGTAAAAACATTTCTATGAATTGTTTGTATGAGTATTCTTTTTGCTCCTTCATTGCTAGTGTAGTCCAGAAGATGACTGGTTGTTTATTTCCCTCATCATCCAACCCTTTTTATGCAAGCTTGAGCATGTCTCCTTGAAAATACAAAAATATATATACCAACACAAGCATATTTAAATACTTCCTTAGTTTGGAATTTGACAAAATGTTCATGGATGGAATCTGCAAGGAATTGGTTGAAGTTGAACAAGATGGAAGGCTTAGAATCTATGGAGAAAATGGAAAGGAATCCAATAATGGCCTCATCTACCCACCGATCTATGTAATAACCAAGGAGGCAGGAGATGATTGTAATGATCTACTTGGCTTTGTCAGGGAAAACAGAGGATGGATAGGGAGGATTTTTCTTGGGTAATGGGACATATTTAGTCAAGAAAATCTCAGGGGTTTTGGCTCTTTTTGCAAAGTCCAGTTTATGATATAATTCAGTGATTGCTTCATGAGACAAAGGAATGGAATTATTAGTTATAGGAGCTTGCATCATTTGGTCTATAGATTGGGTATTTAAGGTGAATAAAATTTCTCTTGTAGGGGCAATAACAGCTCTTTGGCTAGTTTCATAACAAGCATGACATTTCCTGACGAATTTAGGGGCACTGTGGGTAAGGGGAAGGATGTAATGAGGCAAACTGGATTCTCACAGTCCAATATCATCAAAATTATCAATGAATTTGTCTTCAAGGCAATAATACATTTCAAATAATTCAAACTCACATAGGGTTTCATGGATTTTGTAATCCCTGTCCGCCAAAGGTATATGATGAAAATCAATCGAAGGGTGGATCAGAGGACTTACAGGTTCTTCCTGTCCCTTATCTTTAGGAGGCATGATCGGATTTGACTGAGAACACTGGTAAAATCTTGATTGTGCAGGTTTACAGGGTGCAGAAATGGAATCGGATTCGAGAAAACAAGAAAACAGAGGCACTAGTTTGAACGGTATTTCGTTGGTTTGATCCTCAGTGGTATTAAAATGTTACAATTTGAATTGGTAAACCTGTCACAGGAAAAGGTATTAGCAGAGTATGATGTTAGTAACCAAGAATGGGCGAAAGGAGGGATTTTATATTTTTCAGGTTTTTCATTGATGGTGGCACAGGTCCATTGTGTTAACAGTTAAGTAATTAAATTATTTAACGGGTTGATTTGGAGGGAGTGGATGTGATTGGCGGGAGAAATAGATAAATGAGGTGGTGAGAGGGGATTGACGGGAGTGTAGCAGATATGATGGTGGTTTCATGTGGCGGAGAAAACCATTTTCGGAGGGGGCTTGAGGTGGTTAATGGTTTTTGCAAGGGGGGTGCGAAAACACAACATGGGTCCGAGCCTCAATACCGCCCATTTTGGACCCCCTCCCCCCCCAATGGTAAAGTTCGGATGGTGAGGGGCTGGACGAAAAATAATATCAGTCGTTGGATATGGAAAGGGGAATTCAAATGAGGTGAAAGGTGGCACTGCTTTATCGTGATGCGATGGACATGTGGTGGGGTAGGGGAAGAATATAATGGAATATGATTGGATGCATGGTGAGGTAGGTGAATGAATGTAATATAAGCGGAGGAATTATTTTCGAGTGGTGAAACTTAGGAATAGTGGAATTATGCACCAAATGTCTTTTGATATACCGAACCTTAGAATAAAACCTTTATCCCTTTACTTTTATCCTGTGCATGAAAATATCTTTAAAATTCAACTTAGGATAAAAAAATTATGCTCTTCTTGAAGTCACCATTCTATTTCTACCTACCCTCTCATTTCAATCCTTTTTCTAAGCTAACATTTTCCTCTTCTTGCTTTGCAGGGTGCATTTAAACTAGCATACCCATATCACTTTTTTTTTATGAAAATCTACCTTATTATATCACCTATCTCACCATTGATTCAGGCTAAACTGTTGAATCAATTTTATTTCTACCTAGCTACTAATTTACCAAGATTAGATTGTTTGGAAAATCTTTATTCACTAACCTATTCAACAGAAATTGAAATGAGTTCAATCAAGATTAAATTGTATAATTTGAACAAAACTTTAGTCATTGTGGCATTAAAAAACAACCTGAACACAACCTTATTTGATAATGAGCTAAAAGATCTAACTTATCAATAGTGGCATTTAGACTTGCATCACTTCCCGTATTGTTTTATATTTTTTTCTTTTGTGGGGTTCTCATTTCCTTTATTTATTTATTTTTTAACATACCCTCTTTTCATTTTCTTTTTTCATATATTTTTGGACATCATGTGAATATTGAAAATTATGTACAATATGAAATTACAAATACAAAATACTCAATCACCTTGAGATCATATGATTTATAGGACCCTAACATAGGAGACACTGTAGAAATCACAAGAAAAATACAATTACATGCAGGATTAGCACATAATAGAGAAGTCGTTCAAGGTGGGAGATAGAGTATGGTTACAGTTGAACAAGGAGAGGCTACAGGGTCCTCGTAAGAAAAGAAAGGCTCCATGGTATGGTCCCTTTGAGGTACATTTACTCAATTGTAAATGTGGAAAATCTAAAATCTTGTGAGCCTTCCATGTTGGATCAAGAAGAGGAACGGGTCCTACCTTCTGTAGAGGATTTGGTAATAGATGTTCTTTAAGAGTTGAAAGAAGATATAGATTCACAAAAGAGGTCTATAAAAACAAGATATGGGTAGCATGATCTTTAGCATATTAGATCGAAATTATAGCTTCTAGGCAAAGCTAAATGGTACACCTGAGGGAAGGTAGAGGAAAATTTTCCTCACCTCATTTAGTAGAATCTTTTGGGGACAAAAATCCTCCAAAAATGGTGAAGTGTGATCCAAATTGGATCATTATATTTATTTTCATCCATATCGATGCTTTTAGAGTGGAAAAAGTAGAAGAATCGGCTCATGGGACCAATTATACTGGCGGGACCCATAATGGAAAATTGGGTTATGAAACCTTGTGGGATCATTTTGAGGCATCAAGTGACATTTTTGGGGTTGTTGTTTTATCATTTGATTATTTTTCATATTCTACATACATATACCTTTCCAATAGCACAAGAATCACTTCAATCGAAGTATGTATGAAAAATTTATTCCACTTGGAAGTTGACCTTCTTATTTTCACCACCACAATTCGAGAGGATGTCGCACTGGCTTCCATAACTCATGGAAAATGGGCTAGAAAGGTTATTATAATGAATAATACTCTAGAAGATTCCATATTTTAAATTTTGTCCATATGAAAGTGGGAAAGCGGTCTAAGAGAGTCTATATTTATCATTTCTCTTTCAGAGAGAAGGGTTGGACTTTTTGTAGAGGAGGCTTGCATGTAATCATTTTTTCAGCTAATACAGAGACAATTGCAGCTATTTTCAAGGAACTCTAGCCTAGTGAGTTCATGGTGTTTGTTCTTCATTCTATTTGTTTTCTAAAGGTTAAGACATCTTTATCTACACGAAATCTCTTCTTTCTATGGAACCCTTACTGTGAAATATACATAATTATTGTTTCTCAAGCTCTGTTTATCTGGTTTTCATAGTTATGTTTATGTCTTCCTAAGCTAATGAAATCATGTTTACTTATGCTCATTTGTTTCTTCTACATTTTATCTTCTATACTACACTTACAGTATTCTAAATACACATGGCTTCTAAATATTATCTCCTTCTCACTCATATTTTCTCCTACAAGCTCCTAATAGCTAGACCTATTTGTGGTTCCAAACCCTAGTCCAGCAAAACCGCCTAAACCCAAATTTTCACAGACAAGGCTGAAAAACAGAACAAATATCTATATATATATATATATATATATATAGTAGCCTAAAACTCATTTTCTTTAAAGTCATATCACTGATAAGAGACTTATAGAGATCCCTCTCATGCTCAATAGGGCTAGCTACTGAGCTAAAGTGGTTTGAGATTACCCTTCTCGATTTCCTTTTCAGCCTAGGAAATTGTAAGGACTAACATTTTTGGCGGGGTTTCTGGGGAACGAAAGATCATATCTTCCCTGAGGAAGAACGACAAAGATCAGCTCTGATTGCTAATGGTGAATAGTGATCAGACACATATGAAAGGTTGAACCATTCACTTGGCGAATCCCACTTGATCTGAAGATTCCACTCGGAGTAGGATCCAGAAATTGAAATGATTTCTCAATCCAGAAGGTATGCTCCTATGCATCGAGATCATATTCCAGGCTTTCCAAATCATATGCCTCAGGCATATTGGAAAACATACTTGCCAAAATTCAGAGATGGAAAAGGTGATGATGCTACACTTCATTAATAAGATTTCATATGCATGTGCATAAGCTGAGGATTAATTTTCATGAAGATTGTTTAATGAAGATGTTCATGGTCACACTAGAAGAAAGAGCACAATCTTGGTATGAAAGCTTGCCTCCTGCTTGTATATAGTCTCTCAAGGATTTTCACTCAATATTTTTTTAGAATTGTAGAGAGGCCTATCCTTCTTTTCTTTTGGTTGAAGATTGTTGTGATGATTTTGAAAATTTTATTCAAGAGTTGGAAAGTGCTTATGGCAATGAAGAGTTTATGGATGATGAAATATTGGATGCTTTGAATTAAAACCCTTTTCACCACCATGTTAAGGTCATGGATTCTACCTTGGATGAAAGTGAAATTGAGCAAAATTATCCAATAGATGACAATGATCTTCTATCATCTAAAATAGGTGATGATTTGCAACAATCTTATGATCCACAAGAACATCCCCAACGGATAACAATTTTTGCAGCTGAAAATGAAACTAATCAGGTTATCAAGGATCAAGAAAAGAGCAGTGAAAGAGAAGAGTTTGTTCTAAAGCATATTGCAGAAGATCACATTCACTCCCTTGAATTATATGAAGGCATTCAACAGTGTTCAAGAGAACAAGACATTGATGAGGAGTGTCAATCAAATTTCTCTTCAAATATTTCATTTCTTGAATTTTTATTTCAAGATGAAACTTGTCCATCTATATGTTCAAAATTTTTTGAAGACCAAGAGCACACTCTTCCAAAAATTCATCATGAAGAGTGGCTAGTTGAAATAGAAGGATGTTTCTTGATTCCTCCAAATCAGCAATATCCAATTTTTCATGATTTTCAAGATCCTGTGGAAAATTCGTTACAGCTAGTAATGAAGGTCAATGTTGTAGCATTCATTGATAAAGGTGATTAGTTTTAGCACATAAACAAATCAACAGTCTGGAATGAGGCTTTTTTTCCTATTTTAAATCATCCAGAAAAGCATATGTTGCATGTTTTCCATGATCCTCTAGTGAGTTTATTGCAGTCGCCAGTAGAGGAAGAATTTTTCAAGTTTGTCAATACAGGTGTTGAAACAATATGGAATTTCGAGTTGCCTAGCTTTTGTTTTGTCTGCCTGCTCAAGGAAAATGCGAGCATAATTCAAATAAGTAACCATTTGCTGGATTGGTTACACTATAGGGATCATTACACATGATTGTATATACATCTTCAACAGGTGGACAGTTATCATCAGGACTTGAATCCTGAGGTGAAGGCCCTAAGAACTCGATGGTTTGCTGCCATAAGTAAGTTCAGTCAATATGTTTTTTATAGTCAAGTCAGTTAGTTTTCAGTTTGAGTTTAGCCTTTGCATTCCGACTCCATGCCCAATGAATAAGGCTACCTATTATATGGTGTTCATGAGAGCTCTAAGGAGCTGCCATCCCCAGTTGGATCCAATGTTAGTGTCAGTCAGTTCATCTTATCACCAGTGATCAAATATTCTCTTACAAGGTGTTGTTAGGGTGTCAAGTCAAATTTTTGTCATTTCAGTGAATCTTCAAATAAAAATTTGGTCATTGATTGTTGTATCTAGGTCATTGTTGCTCCCTTCACTTACTCATGGTCTTCATCACTCATCATGGTCATTTTCTTCTTTGAGGTATCATTTCTTCATTTTAAGTGTCTTGGGTCATCAAATGGTTAAATTCCTCATTTTAGGTCATGGTCTAGGGTTTCACTCCATGTGCCATCATGACACCATATGTTGCCAAAAACATGTCCATCATGTGATTAAATGGGTAAAGGGAGTTAGCAGCTTAGGGAAAGCAAAATAAAGGTAAAGGTAATGTTTTATTTCAAATAAGACAATGTTGCAGTACACTACCTTGCCTCATCATTTCTCATAGGGACATGTTTGCTTCAAAATATGTTTCCTACCAAATGGAGAAGAATTTTACAAACATGAAAGAGGGTTTTGTTCATTATAGTCCAAGGAACAAAAAACTACTTCATTTTATGCACAGGTGTTATGATTTGAAGGAAATTCCCAAAATACACTTGCTACGGGAGAGTTGTTGCACTTTTGGACAACTTGACTTCAAGATAGCTTTTTAGGGGTTTGGAGCAGGTTTTGGTAGTGTTCAAGGACTCTACTTTGTATCAGACATCCTAATATTTCCAATGGTAGCTTCAGATCGTGATTTGGATTAGTGGAAGGCATCCAAAAGTTCTCTACAAGTTGGCATTGCGCTTTTGTAAGAGAAACCCTGAGTTTGTGGAGTGACCTTGGGAAAATCAATTTTTCTCCCTGATGGAGTGTCCAAATTACATGCTTGAGGAGCCCATCTTATAGCAGACTTCAAGAGCTCACCAACAAGCTATCAATTTTTCAATGTGGAGCATTTTAAGGCCTCCGAAATTGGTTTTGAATATGGCGCTGCAGACAGAGACATTACGCTACGCACAACCTAACTGCGCTGCGCACAGGGTGGAGTGTCTAGAAAACGCCCAAATTTCTCTCGAATTTTATTTTTAAGCCTGAAAACTTGATTTCATTGCTTCCTAAGCCAAGAAACAAGTAAGTACACCATTACTCTTCATTATTTCTCATGGGGAATGATAGGTTGATGATGGCCATTCTTATTTCTTGGTTTCTAAACATGTAAAATGTTGCCCTACACCTATATACATATTTGATAAACTATTTTAACCACTAAATCAATCTCAAAACAGAATTTTACCCTCCAAAAATGAAACCCTAGTTCATTCCTAGGGGTTTTTGGGCACTTTCACTACAAACTCTGTTTTCCTTCTCACAAGAAGATCATTCCTCCATTGCTTTTCCACTCATTTTCATCAACTCTCCATTGTTCATTTCCACCTCTTTAAAACCTCCTTTTCCATTTTTTCCACTTCACCTACCCATCATTTCATTTTTCACTTATCCCTCATTGTTTTTTCCCTCTTCCTATCATCTAGGCTCTCAATAATGAAATGAGATTGCTTCACCAAGACACATCAGCACAACCTATGGAAGTAGGGTTATCAAAAAAACCAAAGGAGGTTCGAAAGGCACCTAGACTTGAAACATACCAGAGATGAAAAGGACTTGTGTTTGCTTCTCATGGTGAGAAAGGGGCCAAGCCTTCTACATCAGAAAAACAGGGACCGACAACGTGGGATAAAGACATGGTTGAGCATGAGTTTGAGCTAGTTGATTTAGGGGCACAGGATCAAACTTCAAGCATGCAGCAAACAATCAAAGATAAATACTATCAGATCAAGGGGCTTATAGTCAACATGGCGAGAGCTAGATACATCATTTCATTCCTTGAATAGGAGAATAGTTAGCTCAAAGCAAAGCAATTGATCATGGAAAAATAGCAAACCAAGTTATTACAACAGGTTGGCAAGGGCAAAGAAATCATAGAGTAAAGTGAGCCTCAAGGAGAAAAATGGAAAGGTAAGAGGAAAAGGCAGGGAACAGAGAGCCTAAAGAAGGCATTACATGAAGAGGAAGAACACATCCTGTTGAATGAAGACATAGACCTAGAGGACATAATTTCTCTTGAGGTCAATCAAGACAAGGAGTATTGGCTCAACATGGTGAATGAACACTTGGAGAAGCTCCTTGAGAAGGCAAACAGAGATAATAAGTTTCTTAGGCATATGGCACACCACTACTAGGATCAAAACATGATCGCCAGTGTCAAGGTAAAGCAACTTGAAAACAAGCTCAAAGAAGCAAAAAAGGACCAAAAGGATGAGGGAAAATTGTATATTATTTCTAAATCATCTATGAAGGTTTAACATACATAATTTTACAGCTTATAGCCAATTTTGAGCAAATTCTGATCACTTTTGGTTTTTTGTGAATTTTGGAGCTAAATTCAAAAATTGGCAGCTCCAGAAGTGCAACGCTTTGGCACTGCGCTTTTTCCTCAAGAATATATTTCAGGAAAAAAATTATATTTTTGGAAATCTATTGCCATCTTCTAAAAACCCATTTTCTTATATTTTACAGAGGTGGCTCAGTTTTGGAGAAAAGTGCAAAAAAGTGACAAAAAGTTAGCATTCTGGACCCTTTTTTGACAGTCGTTGCGCACCTAAATTAACCTTGGGAGAATGGATTTTTTAAGGCCTTCCCATGGGTAAAATTCAAAAATTCAAGCTTTTATGGAAACTAGACTTGAAGGGCTAGGTGACTGTTCTCTCATATTTGCGTTTGGACTTCTGGAAGGAACCTGGAAATTAGCTCAAATTTGGCACTGCGTTTCTGCACTTTTTTGTGTTTTAAATTGTAAATTTCACTGTCTAAAATTTCTAGTTTCTAGTTTGACTTAGTCAAAGTCAAGATTCTCTATGTAATGGCACTAGTTTCGAGGCTAGATGATGTAGGCATGAACAAATGTACATCATAGTTTTTTTTTGTTTTTTTTGTTTTTTAATGTTTATTAGGCCTCATAAAGGAAGCAAACTCCTAAACAAACTCTCCAAGAAGTGTTTGAGTTTCACCTTCTCACTCTCACTCGTTGGTTGAGAGAATCTTGGAGTCAATTCCTCCACTAAGGAATTTGACTCTTGAAGGTGGGAAAGTGGTCTAAGATATTCTAAATGTATCATTTCTCATTGAGAGAGAAGGGTTGGACTTTTGTAGAGGAGGCTTGCATGTAATCATCTTTTCAGCTAATATAGAGACCGTTGCAGTTGTTTCAAGGAACTCTAGCTCAGTGAGTTCATGGTGTTTGTTCTTCATTCTCTTTGTTTTATAAAGGTTAAAAAATCTTTATCTACATGATATCTCTTCTTTATATGGATGCCTTACAGTGAAATATACTGAATTCTTGTTTCTCAAGCTCTGTTTATTTGGTTTTCATAGTTATGTTTATGTCTTCCTAAGCTAATGAAATCATGTTTACTTATGCTCATTATTTTATTCTACATTTTCACTTCTATACTACACTAAAAATATTCTAAATACACCATGGCTTCTGATATCTATCTCCTTCTCATATTTTCTCCTGTGCTCCTATAGCCTAGACCTATTTGTGGCTCCAAACCTAGTCTAGCAAACATATATATCTATCTATCTATCTATATATATAATATATTATATAAATATATATATAGATATATATAATATATATATATATATATATATATATATAAATATAAGATAGATAGATAGATAGATAGATATAGATATAGCCCAAAACTCATTTGCTTTAAATTCATATCACTGATAAGAGACTTAGAGAGATCTCTTTCATGCTCAGTAGGGCTAGCTACTAAGCTGAAGTGGTTTGAGGTTACCCTTGTTGATTTCCTCTTCAGCCTAGGAAATTGTAAGTACTAACATTTTTGGCATCATTGCCGGGGAATGAAAGATCATGTCTTCCCTACGGAAGAATGACAAAGATCAGATATGATTGCTGATGGTGAACAGTGATCAGACACATATGAAAGGTTGAACCATTCAACTGGCGACTCCCACTTGATCCGAAGACTCCATTGGTAGCAAGATCCAAAAATCGAAATGAGTCCTCAATCCAGAAGGTATGCTCCTATGCATCGAGATCATGTTCCAGGATTTCCAAATCGTATGCCTCAAGCAAATTGGAAAACATACTTGCAAAAATTCAGAGATGGAAAAGGTGATGATGCTACACTTCATTTAATAAGATTTCATATGCATGTGCGTAAATTGAGGATAAATTTTCATGAAGATTGTTTAATAAAGATGTTCATGGTCACATTAGAAGAAAGAGCACGGTCTTGGTATGAAATCTTTCCTCCTGCTTGTATATATTCTCTCAAGGATTTTCATTCAATATTTTTTTAGAATTATAGAGAGGCCTATATTTCTTTTCTTTTGATGGAAGATTTGTGATAATTTTGAAAAAAAAATTCAAGAGCTAGAAAGTGCTTATGGCGATGAAGAGTTTATGGATGATGAAATCTTGGATGCTTTGAATGAAATCCCTTTTCACGACCATGTTAAGGTCATGGATTCTACCTTGGATGATAGTGAAATTGAGCATAATTCTCCAATAGATGACAATGATCTTCTATCATCTAAAATAGGTGATGATTTGCAGCATTCTTATGATCCACAAGAACATATCCAACGGATAATAATTTATGCAGCTGAAAATGAAATTGATCAGATTGTCAAGGATCAAGAAAAGAGTAGTGAAAGAGAAGAGTTTGTTCTAAAGCATATTGCAGAAGAGAATTGTATTCAGGAAAACTTCCAACAAACAATGTCTTATTTGACTGAAGATAATATTGATCAGCAACCAATTGATGAAGATCACATTCATTCCCTTGAACTATATGAAGGTATTCAACAGTGTTCAAGAGACCAAGACATTGATGAGGAGTGTCAATCAAATTTCTCTTCAAATATTTCATTTCTTGAATTTTTGTTTCAAGATGAAACTTGTCCATCTATATGTTCACAATTTTTTGAAGACCAAGAGCCAATTTTTCATGATTTTTAGGATCCTGTGGAAAATTCGTTACAGCTAGTAATGAAGGTCAATGTTGTAGCATTCATTGATGGAGGTGATGAGTTTCAACACATAGAAAAATCAACATTTTGGAATGAGGTTTTTTTTCCTATTTTAAATAATCCAGAAAAACATATGTTGCATGATTTCCATGATCGTCTGGTGAGTTTATTGTAGTCATCAATAGAGGAAGAATTTTTCAAGTTTGTCAATACAGGTGTTGAAACCATATGGAATTTGGAGTTTCCTAGCTTTTGTTTTGTCTGCCTGCTCAAGGAAAATGCGAGCAGAGTTCAAATAAGTAGCCATTTGCTGGATTGGTTACACTGTAGGGATCATTACACATGATTGTATATACATCTTCAACAGGTGGGTGGTTATCATCAGGATTTGAAGCTCGAGGTGAAGGCCCTAAGATCCCGATGGTTTTCTGCCATAAGTAAGTTTAGTCAGTATGTTTTTTATAGTCAAGTTAGTCAGTTAGTCAGTTAGTTTTCAGTTTAAGTTTAGTCTTTGCATTCTGACTCCATGCCCAATGAATAAGGCTACCTGGTCTATGGTGTTCTTGACATATCCAAGGAGATTCCATCCCCAGTTGGAGCCAATGTTAGTGTCAATCGGTTCAGCCTGTCACTAGTGATCAAAAATTCTCTTACAAGGTTGTCAGGGTGTCAAGTCAAATTTTTGTCATTTCAATGAATTTCAAATAAAAATTTGGTCATTGGTTGTTGTATCTAGGTCACTGTTGTTCCCTTCACTTACTCATGGTCTTCATCACTCATCATGGTAATTGCCTTCTTCGAGGTATCATATCTTCATTTAAGTGTCTTGGGTCATGAAATGGTTAAATCCCTCATTTTAGGTCATGGTCTAGGGTTTCACTCCATGTGTCATCATGATACCATATGTTTCCAAAAACATGTCCATCATGTGATTAAGTGGGTAAAGGGAGTTAGTAGCTTAGGGGAAAAAAATAAAGGGAAAGGTAATGTTTTATTTCAAATAAGACAATGTTGCAGTACACTACCTCACCTCATCATTTCTCATAAGGACATGTTTTCTTCAAAATATGTTTCCGACCAAATGGAGAAGAAATTTACGAATGTGAAAGAGGTTTTTGTCCATTATAGTCCAAGGAACAAAAACCTCCTTCATGTTATGCACAAGTGTTATGATTTGAAGGAAATTTCCAAAATACACTTGCTATGAGAGAGTTGCTACACTTCTGGACAACTTGACTTCAAGATAGTGTTTTAGGGGTTTGGAGCAGGTTTTGGCAGGCTTAAGGACTCTATTGTGTATCAAACATCCTAATCTTTACAATTGTACCTTAATATCGTGATTTTGATTAGTGGAAGGCATAAAAAAGTTCTCTGCGAGTTGGCACTGTGCTTTTGTCAGAGAAAGCCTGAATTTTTGGAGTGACCTTGGGAAAATCAATTTTCTCCCTAATGAAGTGTCCAAATTACATTCGTGAGGAGTCCATCATATAGAAAACTTCAAGAGAATTCCAACGAGCTATCAATTTCTCAATTTGGAGCAGTTTATGGCCTCCAAAAGTGGTTTTGAAGATGGAGTTGCACAGAGAGACACTGCGATGTGCACAACCTAATTGCGCTGCACATGGGGCCAATGATTTTTCAAATTAGGGTTTGTAGTGAAATTGCTCATGGGGAATGATAGGTTGATGATGGTCATTCTTATTTCTTGGTTTCTAAACATGTGAAATGTTACCATACACCTATATACATGTTTGATAAACTATTTTAACCATTCAATCAACCTCAAAACATAATTGTACCTCTCCAAAAGTGAAACCCTAGTTCATTCCTAGGGGTTTTTGGGCACTTTCACTACAAACTCTGTTTTTCATTCTCACAAGTAGATCATTCCTCCATTTCTTTTCCACTCATTTTCATCAGCTCTCCATAGTTCATTTCCACCTCTTTCAAACCTCATTTTCCATTTTTTCCACTCCACCTACCCATCATTTCATTTTTCACTTATCCCTCACTGTTTTTTCCCTTTTCCTATCATCTAGGCTTTCAAAAATGAAATGATATTGCTTCACCAAGACACGTCAACACATCCTATGGAAGTAGGGTTATCAAATAAATCATAGGAGGTTCCCAAGGCACCTAGACCCGAGGTTACCAAAACATACCAGAGATGAAAAGGACTTATGTTTGCTTCTCACGGTGAGAAAGGGGCCAAGCCTTCTACATCAGCAAAACAGGGACCGGCAGCGCGGGATAAGGACTTGGTTGAGCATGAGTTTGAGCTAGTTGATTTAGAGGTAGAGGATCATACTTCAAGCATGCAGCAAAAAATCAGAGAGAAAGACTATCAGATCAAGGAGCTTACAGTCAACATGGCGAGAGCTAGATACATCATTCCATTCCTTGAACAGGAGAATAGTCAGCTCAAAGCAAAGCAATTGATCATGGAAAAAGAGCAAACCAAGTTATTACAGTAGGTTGGCAAGGGAAAAGAAATCATAAAGTCAAGTGAGCCTCAAGGAGCAAAAGGGAAAGGTGAGAGGAAAAGGCCAAGAACAAAGGGCCTAAAGAAGGCATTACAAGAAGAGAAAGAACAAATCCTGTTGAATGAAGACATAGACCTAGAGGAAAGAATTTCTCTTGAGGTTAATCAAGACAAGGAGTATTGGCTCAATAGATTAAATGAACTTTTGGAGAATCTCTTTGAGAATTTAAACAAAGATAATCGGTTGCTTAGGCATATGGTGCACCACTACCAGGCTCAAAACATGATCGCCAATGTCAAGGTAAAACAACTTGAAAACAAACTCAGAGAAGCCAAAAAGGACCAAAAGGATGAGGGAAACTTGTATATGCTTGCTGAAGCATCTATGAAGGTTTAATATACACAATTTTACATCTTCTAGCTAATTTTGAGCAAATTCTGAGCACCTTTTGTTTTTTGTGAATTTTGGAGCTAAATTCATAAAATTCAAAGCTCTAGAAGCACAATGCTTTGGCTCTGCGCTTTTTTCTCAAGCATATACTTCAAGAAAAATTTATATTTTTTGAAATTTATTTCCATCCTCTAAAAACCCATTTGCTCATATTTTACAGTGGTGGCTCAGTTTTTGAGAAAAGTGACAAAAAACTAGCATTTTGGACCCTTTTTTGACAGGCGTTGCACACGTAGAGTGACATTGGGAGAATGGATTTTTGAATGCCTTCCCATGGGTCAAATCTAAAAATTTAAACTTTTATGGAAACTATACTTGAAGAAATAGTTTTTCATTCTCTCGTATTTTCATTTGGACCTCTAGACGGAACCTGGAAATCAGCTCAGTGTTGGCGCTACGTTTCTGCACTTTTCTGTGTTTTAAATTGTAAATTTCACTCTCTAAAATTTCTAGTTTCTCGTTTGACTTAGTCAAAGTAAAGATTCTCTATATAATATCACTAGTTTCAAGTCTAGGTGATGTAGGCATGAATAAATATACATTATAGGTTGTTTTTGATGTTTATTAGGCCTCATAATGGAAGCAATCTCCTAAAAAAACTCTCCAAGAAATTCACCTTCTCACTCTCACCCGTTGGTTGAGAGAATCTTGGAGTCAGTTCCTCCACCAAGAAATTCGACTCCTAAAGGTGGGAAAGTGGTATAATAGAGTCTATATAGATCATTTCTCTTTCAGAGAGAAGGGTTTTACTTTTTGTAGAGGAGTCTTGCATGTAATCATCTTTTTAGCTAATACAGAGACAGTTGCAACTATTTTCAAGGAACTCTAGCCCAGTGAGTTCATGGTGTTTGATATTCATTCTATTTGTTTTCTAAAGGTTAAAAAATCTTATATAAATGACATTTCTTCTTTATATGGATGTCTTACACTGAAATATATAGAATTCTTGTTTCTCAAGCTCTGTTTATCTAGTTTTCATAGTTATTTTTATGTCTTCCTAAGCTAATGAAATCATGTTTACTTATGCTCATTAGTTTCTTCTACAGTTTCTCTTCTATACTACATTGAAAATATTATAAATACACCATGGCTTCTAATATCTATCTCCTCATATTTTCTCTTGCACTCCTACATCCTAGACCTATTTGTGGCTCCAAACCCTAGTTCAACAAACCCTAAAACCCAAAATTTCACAAACAAACAATATATATATATATATATATATATATATATATATATATATATATATATATATATAATATATATATAGCCTAAAACTCATTTGCTTTAAAGTCATATCACTGATAAGAGACTTAGAGAGATCCCTCTCATGCTCAGTAGGGCTAGCTATTGAGTTGAAGTGGTTTGAGGTTACCCTTATCGATTTCCTTTTCAGCCTAGGAAATTGTAAGGACTAACACTAACCATGTAAACATTTTTCATACTCATTTCCAAATTTTTAAGCACTATCGCACATGTGTCTTCATAGTCATCACAAAGTGTATCTTTGGTGTTACACTTGTCATAGGTTATTGCAAATTTGTCGCACTAAGGAAAATGTGTGGTTCATGTGTCATGGATTATCTATGATGTTGTGTCATCAAGTGTTCTAAGTGTGTGATCACAATCAAGTCATATCATTTTTCACATCATCTCATTGATCCCACACTTAGTCAAATTTCACAAATTTCCCAGCAACTTAGCCTCATCTGACCTTCCTCAACTTCACATTGCGTAGTTTCAACCCTCAAGATACAAACCTACCCTTTGACACAATCCGCAGTTCCTGCCTCTGAGGGTTGTGCACTACGCAGTTCCAGTGCTCAAGCCCAGACCTTGGCCCCTAGAATTGCGCAATCCAACCCTCCATCCCTAACATCAACTGCGCATTGCATAATCTTTGAGCTCAAGCTCAACCCTTCAGCTCCTGATTTTCTCAATCACTAGGTATACTCTTCCTTCCAGAAACATGTAGTTAGCTAAAATAGTGCAGAACCCCTTAGCCTGACTCACTGATCACTAGAACTGTGCAATTTGCCTGCCTAGTCCAACTTGAAGTACACATTGTGTAGTCTCAAGGCTCAAGCTCCACCCTTAACCGCCTGAGATGCGTAATTGCGTAATCACTAAGCATCTTCCACCTAGTTCTGGCTTAGTCAGTGGATCAACATGCACCATCTTAGACTAGGTGTTTATCGCATTGATGTTGTCTCGTCATAAGTGAATTGTATATGCAGGTACTCTATCATACCATGACATGATGGGAAGAAGGAGATGGAGAAGGGAAACATGTTGAAATACATCCTTGTAGCTAATTATGCAAAAGCTTATCAATCAAGAGAAAATGAAGGGACATCAGTTCGCGACCAAAGCTTAAGATTTGATAACATTGAAGATTTCTTACCTCTAATCCATATGAAGGATGATAGAAGAGCATACTAAAAAAGACACATAGCAAGGAGCAGAAATAATGGCTTGACATTTCCATGTCATCATGCAGTCCATGTTTTAAGTGTCATGTCATGTCATGTCATGAGTCGTCATATTCCACATAATTATTGTGGTTTATGTAATTATCTATTCAAAATTTATTGTAAAGTGAAAATCCAAAGGGCACATACAGAATATGAAGAGTCATGTAAATTTGCAAAGCCATAGGAAGTCAAATAGTCATGAGGGTAGTCAAAGAGTCACAAGGAGGTGAAACATCACCCCATTGGTTATATATACACCCTCATTGTGTGAGCAAAGGACTTTTCACCTTGGCTCCTCTTGCAAGGCATTAAAGAGACAAGCTAGTTCTTTTGGGGAGCAAGGAGTGGATCCAATGCTCCATTATTCAGGGGCTACTGGTGCTCATTTTATACATGTTTCTTGTGACTTTTACTTAATATTAGAAGCCTCATGGGCAACACATTCTTCCAGCATGGATTACAAATATTTGTAAGACTATTTTGTGGATGTTTGTAATTCATGTTTGCTTTCATCTATGCTAAAGTAGTTGAACTATTTCGTTTATTTTAGTAATTATCAGATTGAGAATGTGTTGTAATGGTTTTTATAATTTTCGTATCCTTGTCGATTATTCCGCTGGATTTTAAACAAATCTTGCTTGCTTATAATGGTTTCCATGATCGTTGCATCTTTAAGGACTATTTCGTTGGATGTTAGACGGATATTTATTTTGTGTGTGTGTGTGTGTGTCTACTAGGGTGGTACTATTACTTCTCTTCTATAGGCTCAATTTCCTTTCCCTCCACTGAAGAAGAATCTTGACACACATACAACCGAACACTTACCATGCATACTCACTTATTGATCCGAGATTACATGTGCATAACTCTCTTGTCATGAACTTTGTAGCCAAGGAAAACCTATAAGAATACATGGCAGTCGGGTCAATATCCCAGATGGGTCTCCTATTCCAAACAATGTGAGGTCTAATTGGGACTTCACATCATGGAGACCCCCTTGGTTGACATATTTCCAGTGCACCATCAACAAAATGGTGCTAGAAGGAGGTCTAGGTGATAAGATTAGCCCTGTGAGTCTATTTTGAATCTCTTATCGTAAAATAGTTCATCCTCAAATCATTATCCCAGGGTGTTTTTCTAACCTATCCCCTGGTGAAATTTCAATCCTCGATAAGTCTCTTCATGACTTGTCTCAACTCAAGTTTGATGGTGAGGATGATACGTCCTATTATTGGCATGCATCTCTTTTTCTTAAGTTTTGTGAACATTATGAATTTATTGTGAATATGTGGCTTGTATTGTTTTTTACCTCGCCCTTTAAGGTCGAGTTAGTCGATGGTGTCACACTCTACCACCTGCTTCCATTCATTCTCTTAACCATCTCGTCGAGGAGCTTCATTTAGCATTTGATAAGTATGATTACCAAGATGTTTATAAAAGAACCAAATTAGAATCGAGCCTGATGAATCAGTTGAGGATTTATCTATTTGATTCCTTCACCTTTGTTATGAATTTCCTAAAGAAGATATGGATTTCGATTTCTTGAAACAAAAGTTTGAGCATTTGGTTCATATCTCTTTGCACGGTGAATCCAAACCACCTGATGTCTCTTCTTCCCCAAATCCTATAAATCAAGAGACACCCCTAATTTCATAGGAGGAATTGACTACTCCTGTTTTTCTGTGTCCTGTTCCTTTTCTAGTTACGATGAGGATGCCTCCATACGATGATAGTAAAGTTGGGAAATTTTCACATCAAATTCCTAATCCATATTCTCATCCTCCCATATATTTTTCATGATTGAGGTATACTCAAACATTACATCCTGCCACACCTGCTATTGCACAACCTTTTGATAGCTAGAAGGATTTATATCCATGATATAAATCACTAATGCCATGAAGTCAATGTACCTATTTGATTGTCTCTACTCTCTCCTACCCATCCTAGGAGACCCCACTGAACTTTTAAGCATCTCTAAGTGTATGTTGAACCCCTTTGTTCCTCCTAAAAACTATAGAGTGTGGAATTTTGAATTTCACATCCTCCTAATGCATCTCAATTTTTTTTTTCATTTATTGCTCCATGCTTTTTGAACTCTTAGGAACACCTACACCTGAGCATGTGCTCATACTAGTAATTGCACTTGTATTGTATTACCCCTAAACTTGTTGTTCTACCCTAAGCGCTTCTACTATCTCCTCACTTTTATCAACTATTGGTGCCAAATATCTAGACCTTCTATATGCCATGACCTTCATGAATCAAACATCTCTCCTCGCAATAATCCTCCTCACCCCTTGAATTAATATCTGATATGCCTTGAAAGTCTCACTATACCCAACAAAGTATCCCTTCTATGTAGTATGATATACCTTAGAACGTGTCTCCCTTGGAATGTGACAATATTCTAAGTTTCCAAATATCCTGAAGTGGATGAAATTTGGCTTCTTCCCAATGAATGTTTACTTCAATGTCATCTTTCACAATGCCTTGTGTGGGACCCTATTCTAAATATATATTGTTGTACTACATGCCTCTACCCATAGGTAACATGGCATATCTTGGTCATATAGCATGGTCCTTTCTTGCTCTAATATTGAAATATTATTCCTCTCAGCAACCCCATTCTGTTGCAGGATGCAAGGAATCATCCACTCTCTCTAGATGCCCTCTCTGGTACAAAATTCCTTGGTATCTTTCCATTTGTACTTGCATCCACTATATAACCGAAGAACCTTCACCTTCATGTCTATTGAATTCTCCACAAGAGCTTTGAACTCTTAGAAGTGACTGAAGACCTCATCCTTGGTCTTCAAGAAGTATATCCAAGTCTTCCCGAAGTATTCATCAATAAAGATTACAAATTTATTCTTCCCCTTTGAGATACTACATCAACATCAGACCACATATATCATAATGTACCAGATCAAGAACACCTTTGGGTATGGTGTCACTCCTTGGAAAATTTTTCTTAGAGAACTTCCCTAACACACATCTTTGCACACATCATCATGCTCCCTTCTCACCTTTGGAACACCTGTCACTATCTCTCAAATCAATCTAAGTGTCCCGTGATGGATATGGCCTATCCTCCTATGCCATAGCTCTCCCTAATCTCTTAGATCATTGTTGCTCACCGGTGCCTTTGGAGTATCCAACTACAACCTGTAAAGTTTGTTGCTCCTGACTTGAATAAATAAGGGTGACTTCCACTCCTGGTGCTTGATCAACACTTGTGCCCCTATAAAGGGTACATTTTACCCCTTATCCTCAAGAATAGATACGTAAATCAAATTCATCACCATTCCTAGCACATGAAACACATCATGAATGGGAATTGGCTTGCCAAACTCCCTCTGAAATATAACAATCCCTCTCCCAACTAGATTACACTTGGAATTATTCCCCATCTCAATATGGTATCGTGTCCTCCTCCTTATAGCTAGAGAAGTACTCCCTAACTCTTGTCATATGAAATCATGCCCCTCTGCCTATGTACCATACGCTCTGTGAGGTTGATCTATTCAGCAAAGATATGAGCGTGAACTCATGCCCCATCTTTCTAGAAGACTCATATTCACTCGTTGAAGCTGAAATGTGCTTCTTGCCCTTATTTTTTCCTTTATTCCTATATGGGAAATTGTTGACATAGTGGCTAAACTCATGACATCCATATCACTTGAAATTTTAAAGGTCCTTATGGTTGTTCTATCCTTTGGGGTTAGGTCCTTTACTAGAACCCTTCTTTGTTTTTCCTTTTCCTACTAAAGCCACATTTTCTTAATCTTCCTCACATTTCTAGGTCTTATTGTTGCTACCATTGAAAAGACTCATCCTAAGCTCCTCTTAAGTGAAAACTCTCCACAAACAATCCTCGCTCAGAAGGGTATGTCATCCATTGATCACTAGAACGAATACATCCCACTACTTTGAAAACCCATTCAAGTTTGTTCTCATGACCTCATCATCTTCTAGTTTCTCTCTAGCAACTTCTAACTCATCCTTGATAATTCTGAGCCTAGTTACATAGCTAACAATGTCTTCTCCTTTTCTCAACCCAAAATTTCTCAACTTCTCTCTTAGAACCATCTTCATGTTCAAAGTAGAATTCTTGAACAAATATAGGATGTCATCCCACATCTTCTTAGTTGTATCCAACTCTGTGATATGTGGAATAATATGATACTTGACCCCGTCTAGGATTATTCGTCTTGCCTTGTTATCTCCTTCATCCATGCAAGAAGTTGTGTTTCATCTGTCGGCATGACAACATTATTGGTCACATATTCCATGATACCATTCTATTCTAGCAACAACAAAATCTTGGCTTTCCAGAAACCAAAGTTAGATGCACCATCCAATTGATCTGGGTCTCTCAATCCAATTGAATCCATTTTGTAACCCTTAGAAAATAAACAAACCCCAAATAAATATGAGGAAATCAAACTAGGTTTTATAAACCCTCAGTCTCCTCTTCTTGTACCCTGCGTTGAGATTCTTATTCCCTAATATCTACTCTAATACCATACAAAAATTCTAGTGCAATATTTAATTATTATTCTCCTATATTTAGATTATTTGTCCCAACAAATTAATTTACTGCAAATATTGAATAAAACACAACTGCAAATTTCATCAAAATAAGTAAACCATAGGAACTAAGAAAACATCACACATAAAATTGACACCAATATTTTTGGACAGATTATCCATGGAAAAACTTTAAGGTGGGGAAAACCATTCTGCAGATGAGGATTTTATTACTCTTCAGCGAATTTGTAATTGAAATAATACATAAATTGCTTTTCATAAATTAGCAAAGCATTGGAAAATAATTTTCTTCACTTTTGCAAGAAACTTCTACTTCCTGGAAACTATTTGTCCCCTTTGAATCAATTCATCCCTTTTGTATAGCCCAGAATCGACCTACATGTGTGGCCTAGTGTGTCCATTGGTAACTCACTCCCTAGAAGAATAATTCGACCTCCATTGGAAAATCAATTTCTCTAGAAAAATCAGTTTCTCCTTTGCAAATCAATCATTCTGGAAAATTTACTCTTCCTCTGTCAACTTAACCTCTCTCTATCAATTCACACCACCTGGAGAAGCTCAGCTTTTCCATAATAATTCGATCTCCCTCTATCACTAAGAAACTAGAAATCACTATGAAGAAATTGTCTCCAACAAATCGACCTTAATCATTGTTGAACCCTATTTTTGGTGTCTCCCATGCTAACATTACACCCTTTCTCACTCAAATTGTATATCTAAGAGCCCCATTGATTTCCTCTTATAATCTCTAATTGAAAAATCAATGGCCATGATCTGATCCCGAGTGAAGGCTAAGATCATCTTGACTCCTTCAAATCATTTTTCTAAAATTCACTAGAGATAAATCAACTTGTCTTAATTAATATTGATTAATTAACCCATATCCCTAAGTTAAACTTGGCAAAATAATTAAAACCATATAATAAATCTAATTAAGACATTTTCCCCTTATAAAATAAATTGGGCTTGGAGATAATTAATTCAATTGTGTTCCTTGCCTCATTGACTCCACTTGAGACTAGAACACATATCTAAGCTACATAAACTAACAATTTATTCCTCTTGATGCTCCACAAGCATCATTTGCTAAAAAATGAAAAAAATTCCAAATATATTTGGAGAATTTTTTAAGGGTTTCCATAGAACATTTACTTTCCTTCATCATAATGATATCATAGTTTTCTTTTCTAATTTTACTTTTAAGGAGTCTTTGTCTGTTTTTTCCATTGATACCCCTTATATTCCACAATATTACTTTCATTAAGGATGTGGAGGAGGGAGTTCTAGAAGGCCTTTGTCATCAAAACCAATATGCCTGTGTTAACTAGGTATTCCCCCATTTCCTATATAAGTTTTTTATTGCTCTTCCTCTCTCTTTTTTTTTCTCTTATTTTACATCTTTGGAATGATCCTTATTGATATTACTTTTTACTCCTAAAGATACAATTGAGGGTTTGGTGGAGTTACTTGGAGCTTGATTTTGTGGCCCTTTCTGAGATTTTAAGTAAGATCTGGTTATTAGTTGAACTTGATCTTCCATTGTATTTATTAAGTCCTTTTATTTCCATTCTAGTGTTTCCTTTGGAGATATATGTTTCCTAGATATGTGTCCTCTTTCTCTTATGTATCTCATTCCTCCTGCTCTTCCTCTACCATTACTATGTCTTCTATGTTATCCTTATGCTTTTATTTTTCCTCTTGATTTTCTTCATTACCTTGTGTGTTTTACTTATTATTTAAGTTCTCATTATATTTTACCCATTTTTCCCCGTTTCTTATGGAATATCTTCCTCAGTTGGCAAGGTTGAATATTGATTGTCACTTATTACTCTTGACATTGAGGGATCCATAGATCATTTTCTTGTTTTTTTCTTGTTGTTTGAAACCTTTACAAACCCTTCATGATCCTCTTGATGCTCCATTTGTGAAGGCATTTGGATTTGATTCAAAGGACACTCCCTAAATAAGTGGTTATATTCATGGCATTTCCTACACCTTAAGGGTATTTGCCCATAGTTTATGGGTTGATCCCATATTTCATCCTTGTAGCTAATATGTATGCTTGTTGGCAAGGATTTAGTTAGATCCAGATTGACACATAATATTGAATATGATGTGTAGCATTCGAGATTGGTAGTTTCTAATACTATGATGAAAGACCCAATGGCATTGTTTATTCCCTTTAGTATGTCTTAATCCCACAATTTTTATGACAATGATTAAATACAGATCCATGTCGGTACTAAGTTAGAATCCTCTCTATTTTGGATAAATCTTTCGACTGAGGGTTTTTGTATATAGTCATGCAGAGTTTGAAAAGTAAGATCCCCCTTGAAATATTGTGTTCATGTCTTATATGTCATTGAAAATTACTGTGAAGAAACCCTCCGAACCCATTTTGAGCTCAATGTCTCCTTTCAACTATCAATACTTTCCAATCCATCCTATGGGTATTCTCACTAAAGGCCATATGCCCACAAATTTTCATATCAGTGCATGATCCTTCATGTATTAGATTTTCTTTCCAACTTTATCTAAAATAATTTCATACAGTTGAGTTTTTTCCATTTGACGAAGGCATGTTCTCATGTTCTTTAGATCCCTTGATTGTTGATTTTCTTGTCCGAGTTTGTTTCTTCCTTCCTATGGCTGAGATTTAGATGTTGTTGGGGTTGTGTGTTATTCCTGATGGTGCTAGGATTGCCAGGCTTGCTACATGATTGCTTGGAGGCATGATCATCTACTACAATAATGAAGGAGGGGCCACCTCCTCCCCCCATGGGGGAACCATGCAGATTGAAGAAACCTCTAACAAGTAAACCCTGCATAATTTGTTCAGAGTTCAGTAGAAAGGTATGAATTTTATGATGAGGTTGTATTTATTTCTGAACTCAAATGGAATTTCATTATAATCACTTGATGTACATGCTATGATCTAGGCACATAATTTTGCTTAATATCAAATTTCCACTACATATATATATATATATATATATATATATATATATATATATATATATAGATATACGTTTTTGTTTTTTTGTTAGAATATGGCAATACAATTTTTTGTAAGGTTCTGATTTTTCCTTGTTTAAGATGAATTTTTGGGTGCATAAATGGATTCGACAACCTATAAAATCCCTAGGGCACTTGGATTTTGTAAACTACACAACTCAAACTTGTGATTACAACAAATTCCTACTAGATTTTAGAAAAAATTAACCACAAAATGACCAAAACATAAAAGCATTAGACTACGACATAGTATTTTTGTTTATCGGGCCCATATTAGACCCCAAATTTACTCTACGAATGTATTGGGGTCTAAGTTGGAACAATTTTATAAAGATTATGATATATTCAAGATCATTATCTAAAAAAAATCTACAGTCATTTCTTCCAAAAAGAAAAAACAAGATAACATTTGTATGTGGGTAGATCACCTATGACATGGAATCAAAGTAAGATCGATGACCATTTTATTGAAAATTTGAGTTGTAACCTCTAATAAATTCTCATTAGATTAGAAGAACAAATTGTGTTAAATTTTCTTCAAGTTCTATGCAAGTATTGCAACTTTACTTGATATTTTCTAGACTTGGAAATTGAGAAAATGGAGCATATCACAACTTAAGAGATTAATATTCAAATAACTAGTTTCAAGCATCAACATCAGATGACTACTATTTATGCTAGTGAAATAGATAAGAATAATAAATTGTTTTTCCCTAGCTTAAAGAATAAATTATATCAACAATGAGCAAAGGTGAAGTTCCATTAGTATATGAACCACAATAATTCATTAACAATAAAACAAAGGTGAAGTTCTATTAGGAAATGAAATAGAATTCATTAAAAATAAATTGGAAAAAAAAATGAACAATAAAATATTATAAAACTATCTAACTAATATCTAAGGCAAACAATACAAAAAATAGTTTGACTCAAACATTAGAAATGAAAAACCCTCAAAAACATGACTATGTAACTACCTACATTGTTGATCATATATATAATAATAAATAAATAAATAATCCCTTCAAATGTTAAGGGAAATATCAATGGACTACATCCATTTTGAACAATTCCTTCCATTTTCTAGCTCTTAAGGTGATTTAGTCTTCATGTATAAATTTTTATCATGTGAAAACTTGATCGAACCTTTACTCATTAGCTTCACCAAAAATATCTACAGAAAAGGGTCAACCGAAACAAACTCAGCCAAAAATTTTCAAATCTATGGTATAAAATGCAGATAATGTGTGCCAAAGGACAAGTCTTCAAGCATATCTAAATTATGGCTTGCTGGTATTTTTCAGCCCATAAATTATTTTTAAAATAAAGAAAAACAACATGAAACTGATTTCATAAACATAGACACAAAAGATATGTGGTAGAACCCTGAAAATGTGTCAAGGAAACCTCCATAGGGTAAGGGATTTGAATACTTTTATTAATCAAGTTCAAACAATGACTCTTTGATATAATTTTCCTCATGCTACAATATTTTAACCAATAGGAACTATTATGAACTACCTATCTTTATACAACTGTTTAATCGATAAAAAAAGATTTGCTGAGGTAGAAAATTACATGTACATCATCCTTTAATTGTTGTTTTTTTTTTAATATCAACCTTGACAACAATTTTCCTATTTCCTTACCCATGCACATTCATCATCTTTTCTTCAAGCTAAGAGAATCCAAACACCAACACAACTTCTCTACCAAAATTGGTTTCGTGAACATGTATACAAAACTCTCCTATGTGTGGACCTTTTTGAGAGCTACTTCAACGTCATCAATTAAATGTCATACAAAATGGTGTTTTACATCAATATCTTTAGTCTCGTTATGATCATTTGGATTAGTAGTCAAATAAATAGCACTCTAACTATAACAGAATACATTTACTTTATCCTACGTCCTCCCAAGCTCACCTAGTAGATCCTTCAACCAGATTGTCTCTTTACATGCATGTGAAGCAGCTATATACTCTGCCTCAATAGTGGAAAATTAATTTTTTTCTTGAAGCTTTGACATCCAACTAATCACTTCACCTGCAAGAGTAAAAACATATCTTGAAGTAGATCCCCTCTTTTTGAAGTCACCAACGTAATCTAAATAAACATATCCACAAATTGAGTCACTGAAATCATTAAAGATGATACAATGGTCACTTGTGCCTCTCAAATATCGAAGAACCCATTTCACTACTCACCAATGTTCTTTTCTTGGATTTTCCATGAACCTAATGAAAACTCCAAGTGCATGTGAAATTTCAAGTCTCATAGACACCATTGCATACAATAAGCTACCTACTACATTAGCATATGGTACACAAGACATATACTCCTTTTCTTCATTATTACTAGGACATAAACCTGAAGAAAGCTTAAAATGGGAAGCCAAAGGGACATTAACAAGTTTCACATTGTTCATCCTAAACTTTACAAGTTTTTTCTCCACATAATTTTGTTGTGATAGCTAGAGCTTTCTATTTTTCCTGCTTTGTTTATTTCCATGCCCAATATCCATTTTTCAACTCCAAGATCCTTTATATCAAATGTCCTATCAAGTTGAGCCTTTAACCTATTGATCTCTTCCATATTTTGGCTTGAAAAAAGCATGACATCAACATACAAAACCAAGATAATGAATATACCATTGAAGCTTTTGAAATACACACAATGGTCATATTCACTTATTATACCATTGTTGATTTGGACATATGTATGAATGCAACATAATACAGATATAAACATAAACACGGAGATGCAGCAGAAATAAAACTTTGTTTCATTAATATCAAAGAACTTAAATATGCTTACATACAAAATGGGAATAAACTAGCTCAGGCGATGGTAGCTTATCTCTGAGAAGAGATTTGGTAGCTAAATGCCTTTACACTCTATTACAATGAGGCTTGAAGGCCTATTTATTATTAAGAAACAATGGAAAAACCTAAACATCCAAAAACCTAACCCTAGGAGATGAAGTGCCAAAACTATGGGCCCCGTTGGGGTAAATTGGTACATCAACTTCCCGTGGTCGTAATTTTGGCATATGATATTTGTTTGACACGCGTGATACCTCATTATAAAGATCTATCTTAGGACTATAACTTTTGACTACAAACATTAATGAATGTCTTACATTTTCCCTTTTTCCAAAAAAACATCGTTTAGGGACTCAAAATGGCTCCAGAAGAAGGACCCGTAAAACTTCCAAAATTAGTAAATTGTGCTACAATTAAGGAAAATTAAAAACTGAAGGAAAAAATGGTGGGGATCCAATTTGAATAAGCGAGTGGCCACCAATATCCACCTAGACCAGTCCTCCCCCCTTAGGAAGCAATGGTCCCCATTGCATTGAGTTCCTCCATGAGATGGGGAAACTTATGTTGAACTTGGTCCCTGGTGAGCCACTTGCCTTGGTGCAGGAGCTGGCTAGCTTTGAAAACCTTATACAGTTGGATCTTCTACTGGTGACTGTTCTTTATTTGTGTGCCCACGATCCGATCAGTTGTGGCATGTTCCATGTAGTCTAGGTTTAACTTTGTTGGTGTCATTTGTTCTGCAATGTCTGATGTGTCCAGTAATGGTGGAAAGTATGGTCGAAGGCAATCCACATTGAACACTAGGTGCAAGCCAAGGAATGGGGGAATGTTGAACTCAAAGGAATTGTATCCCACAGCCTTGGTAATGATGTAAGGCCCATATCGTAGTGGTTTGAGCTTTCGATGGGCTCTGGTAAGGCGTTCTTTCTATATATGAAACCAAACTTTATCGCCCACCTGAAACTTGTGTGGCACCCAATGTTGATCATATCGTTGCTTGTACTTGGCATTGGACTTATCCAAGATGTCATGAACCTGTTGGAAAATGTGATAGATGTGTTTAATAGTTCTGGTTTCTTTATTAGCCTTAGACAGTACATGTGTTGATTATGTCTATGTAGTCGCATGAGCCATGGCAACATTAATCAGACACAAAGGTTGAAATCCTAGACCCACTTGAAAGAGATTGCGAATAGTCGAGCTATGGAGAGATTGGTTATAACTTTGTTGCACATAGGGAAGGCTCTCATCCCAAGTTTGTGGATGCTTGGATTTGCACATGTAGAGTATGTGCATCATCATCCTATTGACGACCTTTATCTAGCCATCAGTCTAGGGATGGAATGCAGTCGACTTAGTGAGATTGGTGTCCAATATTGTCTAGAGGCCTGACTAGAATATGCTTAAGAACCTGCTATCCCAATCTGATATAATGGTCTACATGATCCAAAAATGTACCCATGCTCATTCAAAGAAGAGATTGGAAGTGTCCTCTATTGTGATGCTCTTCTTGCAGGCCGCCAATATATCCATCTTACAAAGTATATCCACAACCACAAATACACAGTCATTACCATGCTTGGTAGAAGGGAGGCCAGATAGATAGTCCATGGAGATGGATTCCCAAGGCTGGCTAGGTGTAGGCAGAGGAGTGTATAAGCCTTTCTTCTTTATTTTTGGCTTGGTGATGGCATAGGCAATGCAGGATTTGATATATTTCCCAACATCATGTCATAGTTTTGGCTAATAAAAGTACTTTCGTAGTATATCCACAGTTTTATCCACACCAAAGTGTCTTGCAACCCGACTGTAGTGTGCCTCCTAATTCAGTTTGGCATGCTCGCTTGAAGGAACACAAAAGTGGCCCAGGTAGCGTAATAATGCGTCCTGGAGGTGGAAATCAGGAACTTGCTTACTGTATACTAGCATCTAGTTTGTGGAGGTGAATTTTGGATCATTTTTTTATAATTGCAGCCATTGAGAGGTCTCGTGGCCACAAGAGTTGAGAACAGTAGTTAGTGTCGCAAATGGGGGTCGATTGAGGTAGTTTGCAACACGATTGGTGCTTCCCTTTTTGTATTTAATGTTTAAGTGGAATTTTTGCAAATATGTAGACCACTTCTGATGGTGATGGTTCTACAACTTCCCTTGTGTCTATATAAACTGAAGAGTTCAGTGATCAATGTGGATGGCCGTCTCCTTCCCCATAATGTAATGCTTTCATTGCTAGCAAGCTTGCACGATGGAATACATATCTTTATCATAGGTGGGGTACTTATGAATTGTATCGGAAAGTGTCTCACTATGATAGGCCACTGGATGCTCGTGTTGGGTGAAGACTGCACCAATAGCATAGTAGAAGACGTCATTGGTTGTTGTATCTAGGTCACTGTTGTTCCCTTCACTTACTCATGGTCTTCATCACTCATCATGGTAATTGCCTTCTTCGAGGTATCATATCTTCATTTAAGTGTCTTGGGTCATGAAATGGTTAAATCCCTCATTTTAGGTCATGGTCTAGGGTTTCACTCCATGTGTCATCATGATACCATATGTTTCCAAAAACATGTACATCATGTGATTAAGTGGGTAAAGGGAGTTAGTAGCTTAGGGGAAAAAAATAAAGGGAAAGGTAATGTTTTATTTCAAATAAGACAATGTTGCAGTACACTACCTCACCTCATCATTTCTCATAGGGACATGTTTTCTTATAAATATGTTTCCGAATGGAGAAGAAATTTACGAATGTGAAAGAGGTTTTTGTCCATTATAGTCCAAGGAAAAAAAACCTCCTTCATGTTATGCACAAGTGTTATGATTTGAAGGAAATTTCCAAAATACACTTGCTATGAGAGAGTTGCTACACTTCTGGACAACTTGAATTCAAGATAGTGTTTTAGGGGTTTGGAGCAGGTTTTGGCAGGCTTAAGGACTCTATTGTGTATCAGACATCCTAATCTTTCCAATTGTACCTTAATATCGTGATTTTGATTAGTGGAAGGCATAAAAAATTTCTATGCGAGTTGGCACTGCGCTTTTGTCAGAGAAAGCCTGAATTTTTGGAGTGACCTTGGGAAAATCAATTTTCTCCCTAATGAAGTGTCCAAATTACATTCGTGAGGAGTCCATCATATAGAAAACTTCAAGAGAATTCAAACAAGCTATCAATTTCTCAATTTGGAGCAGTTTATGGCCTCCAAAAGTGGTTTTGAAGATGGAGTTGCACAGAGAGATACTGCGATGTGCACAACCTAATTGCGCTGCACATGGGGCCAATGATTTTTCAAATTAGGGTTTGTAGTGAAATTACTCATGGGGAATGATAGGTTGATGATGGTAATTCTTATTTCTTGGTTTCTAAACATGTAAAATGTTACCATACACCTATATACATGTTTGATAAACTATTTTAACCATTCAATCTGTTAGCGCTTGAAATTTCACCTCAGCCTGAAAAAAGGTAAACTTCAAGGCAACATCAAACAACTTAGCCTCGTAGCTAGCCCTACGGGGCAGGAGAGGGCTCTATCCGGTCTATCTCGGCAAAAAAATCTTCAAAGGGACTGAGATGACCAATAAGGAAAACTAATTTTAGGCTAGTAAATTGATAAAAAGGGTTTTTAATAAAATGATGGGTTTTTTTTTCTTTTTTTTTTTTTTTTTTTTTTTTTTTTTTTTTTTTTTTTTTGGGCTGCATGGGCAAAGTAACAGCTTGAGTAGAGAAATGTAATCAAGAACACAGATTATCCCCTGAGGCAAGGTAGGAAAGAAATTTAACATCAAATTGAGATTAAATGGAATGGCAAGACTGCTGAGGAGCTGACAAGGGCATAGAAGATGAATCCTTGTCAAACAGAAGAAAACATTAAATATGAACAAACTTATAGGCAGAGCATAGAATATTATGAATTCTACCTAAACACTTCATTTGTTCAATTGGAAATGATCATGAAGTGAAATGAAAACATAACAGGTTACATATGAAACAGAAGGAAAACTTATGCTAAATTGTCATACCACAGGAATCTCAAGGGTCAGAGCTGCATTTTTTGATTAAACTCTCTGTCAAAATCTGTACAATAAAAGCTTTGTTCTCCACCAGCTCTCAGAACTCTCCTTCTTTACTCTCAATGATTTGTTTTTTAATACATAAATAAACTCTGTTGTTTGAAAACAAATCTATCCAAAAATGAGGAACTGTTTCTAAAAAAAAAAAAAAAAAACCATTTTTTCTGTTCTAAACACAGAATGTTTTTCTTGAAATCTTCTGATGGCTAATGAAGAAATAAATGCTAGAGCGCGGATACCTTTGAATCATTAACTGAAGTCTTGAAATAGGAGATCGGTTCCTATTTTTCCTGCTATGATGGATATCTTTGTTCTGTTTTAGGCGTATTTTGACTTGGCATTTCTCATTGATAAGAGGATGCATCATGAAAATCAGGCACTAAACAGGGCAGCCACTACAACAAAATGGACTCAAACGCAACACGTATAATTTTAAGATTGTGAATAACGAAACGAAATCCCACCACTCATTCTAAACACAACATTTTCTAGGCCTTAATTCAACCAAAACTATGACATCTGGCACGGACCAACTTTCAATCAGTATGAAGTGATATGCTGAATGAGTCATTTCCGAGAAGAACTAACAAGGTAAGCTCTAGATTCAGCCCTTTATAAATTAAAAACAAGGTTAAAACCGCCTTTTCTTCTTCTTACTCGGCTTTATCATCAGCAGTTGGCGGTCTGACAAAACAATTTTGTTGTTGAAGGCAACAGAGAAGTCCGACATCACATCTGACCTCAAGTTGGAGTTTGTCATATGTTGATCCATATTTCAGTGTCTGAGATCTGAATTTGCAGAGGTATCTGATGCATCTCCCTGTGTCCCAAACAACTGAAATGTTGCATTCTGTGAATGTACTGGCCAACGTGGTGGATTCAACTCAGTGTCACCCACCCCAAATAAATCAAAGTGAGCATTTGCGTTATATGGCGCTGAGCTCACTTCACCTAAAGGCATGGGATGCATAGGAAAAACTACTATGGATGAATGAAAAGACATTTCCCTCTGGTAAGCTTCAGATGTACTTAGTGTTGCTAATCCACCTTGAACATGATTAGCTGAACCACAAAACCGTGAAGCAACTTGTAAACCAATGTTAGCTCCTTAAGTTCCCAATCTCCATCACGATTTCGCTTCATCCCTATTCTCAAAACATTATGATTCTCTGATATATGATCCTCCTGTTTCACCAGCTTTAAAATTTGAGGTTCATTTTGGGCATCTCCTTTGGTGATAGGCAAGGACCCATCTGTGCCATTTTATCAATGACTAATAAATTTTCTGTGGTAGCACCTGGACGTTGGACCAAAATACAATCTGACATTCCTCGTAAGATGGGTTTGGGGCATATTACATTTTGGCATCTCGCTTGAAATGAATCTAAGACAATGATTGTACATTTGTGGCAGCAGACCTTAACTCTTCTTTTATACTAAATTTCGGGATGAAATCCACCACTGCATCAGCATAGAGAGGCACAAGCAAGGCATTGTAAAGGCCATGCACATGTGATGAAATGGTAGGAAATGCAAAAAACTTCTCAGCGGGAGTATACTCCCATGTTTCTGTTAAGATTTGGACATGTGCGGCTATGCTACGATGTGTGTGCACAACACCTTATGGTTTACCTGTCGTACCACTTGTGTACACAATCAATGCCGGTTTATCATCTCTTCAGACAGAATGCCTGAAGAATCATGCTTGACATCCCCTGAATGAAACACCTCAGATGCTCTGAAATCCATCGAAAGCTTTGGAACAAAAGGATTGAGACAAAAGTGTGCAGAACATCTTTTTGCAATGTCCTTCCAAATTCCTTAATAGTCCTCAGTACCCATTACAAAAGAAACATCCGCATCATTCATCACATAGAGAATCTCTGCTTCTGGGTGTCTAAGAGCCAAGGGAACAACGACAACACCACTAATCCATGTTGCCCAAATGGCAGCCACGAACTCTGCCGAGGGCTTTGACATAATACCTCAGAGCCCCATTAAGACTGGTAATATCATTCATTTCTCTCATCAGCTGGGATATGTTTCCATTTGTAGTTTGCTTAGAACCCATGGAAGGATAGGAAATGATTTGAGACTTCACACCTCCAACAGACTCATCAACATTAGACTTAAGCAAATTGTCTTCTAGTAATGTGTTTGAAAGTTTCCAAGCCGAAGAAAGCAATTGTCCATAACTGTGATTCCCCTCAGCAGTTGCCACTGCCATTTTACTCTATGCTTTTATCTTATTAAAGGTTCTGTTTTAACCCAAGAACCAACTGATACACTCAAAGGAATCTATATCTCATCATCATCCTTGGGGTTGTATATAACCATCAAACTCTTACAACAACTGAGCGTGTTGTATATTTGGAATTTCTGGCATTTGGATGCAAAACTATGTTTTGTTTGATTTCACTTTGTCTATGATTGCTGATGATATTCTGAATTGTGCTTGTGTAGGGATAGGAGCTTGAATTCGCCACCATTTGAAGAGTTGGAGAATAAATTACATATTCTAAAACAACACATTTAATGATTTCTTCTTCAAAACAGGGTTTTGAAGAAGAATCAATCTCACACTAACATAAGACGGAGTCTAACATCGGCTCCACTTGGGATGGTAGCTGTCACTTCGTGGAGGTGCCAAGAACCGCAGAACTTTGGGAGAGCAGACAATGCCTCCATCCATTGGGAAATGGAGTCCATTATTTCAACAAATCAACACAACTGAAGTCTCAACTTATTAACTGGATTGACTGAATTGATTGAAAGACTAATTCGGCAAACTTCAAACTAAACTGTAATGAAACTGGAACAAAATGCTGCCTTATGGCTGCTTATTTATTTACAAAAGCTACCCTAATCTGCTGTAAAAACACTAGATCAGGTAATACTGAAGTTCCAGATTAACCATTCAAGTAAACCTGAAAATGATGCCGGTTGAGAATGCTTCCGCCAAGACACAGATGTAATTGCTGGCAGCCCTTCATGCACGTAATGAACCTGGCTATGTATAAGACAGCTTGATTTGTCAGTCAAACTGAAAAACATTTCCATGTATGCTTCTATTGGATGGCAATGGCCAGTCTCTGTTGGCTGCCCCAACTCTGCAATACATATTTCTAGCTGCACATTGTCAATGTAAACATCTATAGGCAATTCTATGAGTTCTTGTTTCAATGGAGGAAGGATTTCCAAGAACTTTTTAGGGTCTTGGAAATCATATGACTTGATCTGCTCATCTAAACATTGAATCTCCTTTTCAAGTTTTTCAACAATTAACTCATAGACACGAGTTTTAGCTTCAAGAAGAAACTTCAGAGATTTCAAACATTGAAAGAAGGCACTGAAAAATTCTTCATTAATTTCAATATCCACTAACCACTCTCTAACTTCGTTTAGAGCTTCACAAAGTGTAGGGTTTGCTACATACCCCACCATTGCATGAACGGATCAGCATGCACTGGACTGTCTGGATCGATTTGGAGTCGCCAGGTGAATGGTTCAGCCTGCATATGTGTCTGACCGCTATCCACCATCAGCATCAGATCTGCAATTTGATTTCATGTACTGGGACAAGACAATCAACAAGTCGAATGTTCTTCCCCAGTGGAGTCGCCAATATGTTAGCGCTTGAAATTTCACCTCAGGCTAGAAAAAGGTAAACTTCAAGGCAACATCAAACCACTTAGCCTCGTAGCTAGCCCTACGGGGCAGGAGAGGGCTCTCTCCGGTCTATCTCAGCAAAAAAATCTTCAAAGGGACTGAGATGACCAATAAGGAATACTGATTTTAGGCTAGTAAATTGATAAAAAGGGTTTTTAATAAAATGATGGGTTTTTCTTTTTTTCTGGGCTGCATGGGCAAAGTAACAGCTTGAGCAGAGAAATATAATCAAGAACACAGATTATCCCCTGAGGCAAGGTAGGCAAGAAATTTAACATAAAATTGAGATTAAATGGAATGGAAAGACTGCTGAGGAGCTGACAAGGGCGTAGAAGATGAATCCTTGTCAAACAGAAGAAAACATTAAATATGAACAAACTTATAGGCAGAGCATAAAATATTATGAATTCTACCTAAACACTTCATTTGTTCAATTTGAAATGATCATGAAGTGAAATGAAAACATGACAGGTTACATATGAAACAAAAGGAAAACTTATGCTAAATTGTCATACCACAGGAATCTCAAGGGTCAGAGCTGCATTTTTTGATTAAAATCTCTGTCAAAATCTGTACAATAAAAGCTCTGTTCTCCACCAGCTCTCAGAACTCTCCTTCTTTACTCTCAATGATTTGTTTTTTAATACATAAATAAACTCTGCTATTTGAAAACAAATATATCCAAAAATGAGGAAATGTTTCTAAAAAAAAAAAAAACAAAAAAAAAAGCCATTTTTTCTGTTCTAAACACAGAATGTTTTTCTTGAAATCTTCTGATGGCCAATGAAGAAATAACTACTGGAGCGCGGATACCTTTGAATCATTAACTGAAGTCTTGAAATAGGAGATCGGTTCCTATTTTTCCTGCTATGATGGATATCTTTGTTCTGTTTTAGGCATATTTTGACTTGGCATTTCTCATTGATAAGAGGATGCATCACGAAAATCAGGCACTAAACAGGGCAGCCACTACAACAAACTGGACTCAAACGCAACACGTATAATTTTAAGATTGTGAATAACGAAATGAAATCCCACCACTCATTCTAAACACAACATTTTCTAGGCCTTAATTCAACCAAAACTATGACATCTGGCACGGATCAACTTTCAATCAGTATGAAGTGATATGCTGAATGAGTCATTTACGAGAAGAACTAACAAGGTAAGCTCCAGATTCAGCCCTTTATAAATTAAAAACAAGGTTAAAACCGCCTTTTCTTCTTTGTACTCGGCCTTATCATCAGCAGTTGGCGGTCTGACAAAACAATTTTGTTGTTGAAGGCAACAGAGAAGTCCGACATCACATCTGACCTCAAGTTGGAGTTTGTCATATGTTGATCCATATTTCAGTGTCCGAGATCTGAATTTGCAGAGGTATTTGATGCATCTCCCTGTGTCCCAAACAACTGAAATGTTGCATTCTGTGAATGTACTGGCCAACGTGGTGGATTCAACTCAGCGTCACCCGCCCCAAATAAATCAAAGTGAGCATTTGCGTTATATGGCGTTGAGCTCACTTCACCTAAAGGCATGGGATGCATGGGAAAAACTACTATGGATGAATGAAAAGACATTTCCCTCTGGTAAGCTTCAGATGTACTTAGTGTTGCTAATCCACCTTGAACATGATTAGCTGAACCACAAAACCGTGAAGCAGCTTGTAAACCAATGTTAGCTCCATTAAGTTCCCAATCTCCATCACGATTTCGCTTCATCCCTATTCTCAAAACATTATGATTCTCTGATATATGATCCTCCTGTTTCACCAGCTTTAAAATTTGAGATTCATTTTGGGCATCTCCTTCGGTGATAGGCAAGGACCCATCTATGCCATTTATCAATGACTAATAAATTTTCTGTGGTAGCACCTGGACGTTGGACCAAAATACAATCTGACATTCCTCGTAAGACAAGTTTGGGGCATATTACATTTTGGCATCTCGCTTGAAATGAATCTAAGACAATGATTGTACATTTGTGGCGGTAGACCTTAACTCTTCTTTTATACTAAATTTCGGGATGAAATCCACCACTGCATCAGCATAGAGAGGCGCAAGCAAGGCATTGTAAAGGCCATGCACATGCGATGAAATGGCAGGCAATGCAAAAAACTTCTCAGCGGGAGTATACTCCCATGTTTCTGTTAAGATTTGGACCTGTGCGGCTATGCTACGATGTGTGTGCACAACACCTTATGGTTTACCTGTCGTACCACTTGTGTACACAATCAATGCTGGTTTATGACCTCTTCAGACAGAATGCCTGAAGAATCATGCTTGACATCCCCTGAATGAAACACCTCAGATGCTCTGAAATCCATCGAAAGCTTTGGAACAAAAGGAATGAGACAAAAGCGTGCAGAACATCATTTTGCAATGCCCTTCCAAATTCCTTAATAGTCCTCAGTACCCATTACAAAAGAAACATCCGCATCATTCATCACATAGAGAATCTCTGCTTCTGGGTGTCTAAGAGCCAAGGGAACAACGACAGCACCACTAATCCATGTTGACTAAATGCCAGCCACGAACTCTGCTGAGGGCTTTGTCATAATACCTATCCGAGCCCCATTAAGACTGGTAATATCATTCATTTCTCTCATCAGCTGGGATATGTTTCCATTTGTAGTCTGCTTAGAACCCATGGAAGGATAGGCAGTGATTTGAGACTTCACACCTCCAACAGAATCATCAACATTAGACTTAAGCAAATTGTCTTCTAGTAATGTGTTTGAAAGTTTCCAAGCCGAAGCAAGCAATTGTCCATAACTGTGATTACCCTCAGCAGTTGCCACTGCCATTTTACTCTATGATTTTATCTTATTAAAGGTTCTGTTTTAACCCAAGAAACAACTGATAAACTCAAAGGAATCTATATCTCATCATCATCCTTGGTGTTGTATATAACCATCAAACTCCTACAACAACTAAGCGTGTTGTATATTTGGCATTTCTGGAATTTGGATGCAAAACTATGTTTTGTTTGATTTCACTTTGTCTATGATTGCTGATGATATTCTGAATTGTGCTTGCGCAGGGATAGGAGCTTGAAGTCACCGCCATTTGAAGAGCTGGAGAATAAATTACATATTCTAAAACAACACATTTAATGATTTCTTCTTCAAAACAGGGTTTTGTAGAAGAATCAATCTCACACTAACAAAAGACAGAGTCTAACACAATCAACCTCAAAACATAATTGTACCTCTCCAAAAGTGAAACCCTAGATCATTCCTAGGGGTTTTTGGGCACTTTCACTACAAAGTCTATTTTTCATTCTCACAAGTAGATCATTCCTCCATTTCTGTTCCACTCATTTTCATCAGCTCTCCATAGTTAATTTCCACCTCTTTCAAACCTCATTTTCCATTTTTTCCACTCCACCTACCCATCATTTCATTTTTCACTTATCCCTCACTGTTTTTTCCCTTTTCCTATCATCTAAGCTTTCAAAAATGAAATGAGATTGCTTCACCAAGACATGTTAGCACATCCTATGGAAGTAGGGTTATCAAATAAATCATAGGAGGTTCCCAAGGCACCTAGACCCGAGGTTACCAAAACATACCAGAGATGAAAAGGACTTATGTTTGCTTCTCACGGTGAGAAAGGGGCCAAGCCTTCTACATAAGCAAAACAGGGACCGACAGCGCGGGATAAGGACTTGGTTGAGCATGAGTTTGAGCTAGTTGATTTAGAGGTAGAGGATCATACTTGGATCATGCAGCAGACAATTAGAGAGAAATACTATCAGATCAAGGAGCTGACAGTCAACATGGCGAGAGCTAGATACATCATTCCATTCCTTGAACAGGAGAATAGTCAGCTCAAAGCAAAGCAATTGATCATGGAAAAAGATCAAACCAAGTTATTACAGTAGGTTTACAAGGGAAAAGAAATCATAAATTAAAGTGAGCCTCAAGGAGCAAAAGCGAAAGGTGAGAGGAAAAGGCCAAGAACAAAGGGCCTAAAGAAGGCATTACAAGAAGAGAAAGAACAAATCTTGTTGAATGAAGACATAGACCTAGAGGACAAAATTTCTCTTGAGGTTAATCAAGACAAGGAGTATTGGCTCAACAGATTAAATGAACATTTGGAGAATCTCCTTGAGAATCCAAACAAAGATAATCGGTTGCTTAGGCATATGGCGCACCACTACCAGGCTCAAAACATGATCGCCAATGTCAAGGTAAAGCAACTTGAAAACAAACTTAGAGAAGCCAAAAAGGACCAAAAGGATGGGGGAAACTTGTATATGCTTGTTGAAGCATCTATGAAGGTTTAATATACATAATTTTACATCTTCTAGCTAATTCTGAGCAAATTCTGAGCACCTTTTGTTTTTTGTGAATTTTGGAGCCAAATTCAGAAAATTCAAAGCTCCAGAAGCACAATGCTTTGGCTCTGCGCTTTTTTCTCAAGAATATGCTTCAAGAAAAATTTATATATTTTTGAAATTTATTTCCATCCTATAAAAACCCATTTGCTCATATTTTACAGTGGTGGCTCAGTTTTTGAGAAAAGTGACAAAAAACTAGCATTTTGGACCCTTTTTTGACATGCATTGCACATGTAGAGTGACATTGGGAGAATGGATTTTTGAATGCCTTCCCATGGGTCAAATCTAAAAAATTAAACTTTTATGGAAACTATACTTGAAGAAATAGTTTTTCATTCTCTCGTATTTTCATTTGGACCTCTCGACGGAACCTGGAAATCAGCTCAGCATTGGCGCTACGTTTCTGCACTTTTCTGTGTTTTAAATTGTAAATTTCACTCTCTAAAATTTCTAGTTTCTCGTTTGACTTTGTCAAAGTAAAGATTCTCTATGTAATAGCACTAGTTTCAAGTCTAGGTGATGTAGGAATGAATAAATATACATCATAGGTTGTTTTTTATGTTTACTAGGCCTCATAATGGAAGCAAACTCCTAAACAAACTCTCCAAGAAATTCACCTTCTCACTCTCACCCGTTGGTTGAGAGAATCTTGGAGTCAGTTCCTCCACCAAGAAATTCGACTCCTAAAGGTGGGAAAGTGGTATAATAGAGTCTATATGTATCATTTCTCTTTCAGAGAGAAGGGTTTTACTTTTTGTAGAGGAGACTTGCATGTAATCATCTTTTTAGCTAATACAGAGACAGTTGCAACTATTTTCAAGGAACTCTAGCCCAGTGAGTTCATGGTGTTTGATCTTCATTCTATTTGTTTTCTAAAGGTTAAAAAATCTTATATAAATGATATTTATTCTTTATATGGATGTCTTACAGTGAAATATATAGAATTCTTGTTTCTCAAGCTCTGTTTATCTAGTTTTCATAGTTATTTTTATGTCTTCCTAAGCTAATGAAATCATGTTTACTTATGCTCATTAGTTTCTTCTACAGTTTCTCTTCTATACTACACTGAAAAGATTCTAAATACACCATGGCTTCTAATATCTATCTCCTCATATTTTCTCTTGCACTCCTACATCCTAGACCTATTTGTGGCTCCAAACCCTAGTTCAACAAACCCTAAAACCCAAAATTTCACAAGACGCATATAGTCCTTGGTATTTGAACCTATGGTTTTGGACCATGTTACCTTGTCAGAAGTGTCGATCCCAAGTATTGGGTCCGTGGTATTGGTTTATTATGGTTTTGGACCATGGTATTGTGGAAGGCCTAAGACTATAAAAGAGGAAGGAGATCATGTGGCAAAGGATCATCTGAATTATTATTGAATATCTGATAAAGTGCTAGATCTGGAATACTGGTAATTGAGTTATGGTGCAGATTTGGATATGAATGAAGGAGGAACCTTAGAAGAAAGAGAAGGATAAGTTATATTGACGGGTCATAATCTTTAAGCTTGAATGATAGTATATTTGTATGATTTTGGTCTGTTATATGTGGCACTTGCTTGATCTATAACACTGATAATCTGGGTTAATTAGTGTTTGAATATTTGAAAGAGTGAATTATCCTTTATAGATCTGTACACAGGTTCAGTGAAGCAAAGGTGTGTATACACACCGGTTCAGTGAATGAAAACAACGTATACGCAGGTTGTTCCAAACACATAAGTGTATGCATGCATGTTGCAGGTTATTGAAATAGCGTATATATTTTGAGTTGTGATCTAGCTGCTTCTGTTTATTGCTGCTATGTTCTGGGTTCAGATTTTGGTGTGTGGTTTCTGGTACTGTGTTTTGGGTACAGCTGTCAGAGAAGTATCTACTTGATTCAGATCTAATTGGTGGAAAGGAGTTTTGTTGTTGGAGAAATTCTTGATTGATGTTCATGGATCCAGTCTGAAAATTTATGAAACGTGGTGTTTAGTCAATTTATTGTTATCTAAATTGCTAGTATTAATTGTCAACCCGGGGCTCGTAAGCTGATGAAGTGAGGGTGTACTATATGTACTTAAGTAACTTTTCTTAGAGCTTTTGTTGTTTTAGGGGGGTTATTTATGATTGACTTATCTTCCTAAAATGGAATTATGATTATAGAAAAATGAGTGCAAGTGTGTGAAAGTGATTTCTATATGAGTGAAAGTGTGTGTGATGGTGGTTTCTAGTTGCTTGCCGAACTTGTAAGAGAAGAGAACTTAAATCAAAATGACTTGTAAGTAAATGGCTTGAAAGTAAATGACTTGAAAGTAAATGACTTGAAAGTAAATGATCACAATCTAATGGCATTAGTCTCTATCCATACTGCTGCAAATAAGAGAAATAAGAAAATCACTTCAAGGATTGATATTAATGATAATCTCCTTCTAACTTTCTGTTTCTGCTGCGTATTTTCCCAAAACACGATGAGAAGGGAGCTGAAAAAAAATCCAAGAATTGATAAAAATCCTAATCTATTTTAATTGACAAATTGTAATACTACTAGACCTTTTTCAACATAGTAAGCAAGTAGAAAAAGAGTGTTAGTATCACAAGCCAAATCTACTCAAATACAAGCTGTACTTAATCAATATTTTGTTCTCTTGAAAGATAAGTTATTTATGATAAAGAGAGCATAAACTAGTGAGCATCCAACTTGTAAAACTATGCTAAAGCTAATCTAGGAAAAACAGAGTAAAGAGGGCAGCATAATGAATAAGACAACTGCAACTACCATTAGACATTAAAGCAAATACACACACAAATCCCGGGCTAAAAGAAATCTGCAAGAAAATAACACTGATCAGTGTAAAAGAAGGGAAAACAAATAAAGGAAACTATACATGCTTAAGGAAATGAACAAGTAAAGGAAATGCTACTGCACATAAAATACTTTACAATGGCACAAATGAGCAGGGGCCCTCTGTCCATTCAGCCACAAAGAAAACTCAGAGATCTGGAAACTTCAAGACAATGCTATGTCTACTTCTTCATTGCAGAAAATTCATAAAACAGAGTGCTAGAATAGCACTTAAAAACAGAGTTTGGAATGCTTGAAAATATAACACAGGTTTATCAAAATACAACTCATAAAAAGCCTCATAAGCGTACACAGACGCAGCTATTTATAGAAGTTTCTAAGGTAGCTTATCCGTGCAACTAAATAACTGAAAAGTAAATGACTGTTATGCGTTTTCAGGTTTCCTTGGCACTTCATGCGGCTGCGTGGACAAAGTGATGGTTCTGTCGTCATGGGCAATAAATCCCAGGTTGGATCACGTCCCCTGCCATCTGTAGAATGTGGACAAATCACCGTTTAGGGTGACGTGACCAAACAGCTCACAATCACCGCTAAACTGCCTTGAGTTGACCGTGACTTGCCCAGCTTTGACCGTGGACAAAGATGATGTGGATGGCCGGAAAAATAGGACAGGAACCTTGAGCATGATGACACCTAAGTGCCCATGTGGCTCATCTAGCAAACTGACACGTGGAACATAGCGTTTAAACAAAAAGGCTGCAGGATGTTCAGATAGCTGCAGGATCACCAGATAGCTGCAGGATCACCAGAAAGCTTGCAGGATGCCTGTAAGTGAAGCCAAAATCTAAACAAATAGTCATCCATTAGCAAAAATTACTTAATCATGCTTAAGAACACCTAATGTAATGATCTGGGTTGTTTTATGGTGAAAATGAGGCAAAAGATAAGGAAAGATAAGGGAAGATTGAGGAAAACGGTAGATAAGTAAGTGTAAAGTAGAGGCTCTACACTATGCAAGAGAATTCTCAAACACAAGATGATTCTAATGTAATCTAAGAACCAATCAAGTGCAAATCAAGAAAATTGGGTGAGAGTTCCAAAGATCAAAAAATAAAAACACTCAAAGGTGATTAACACTCATACACAATTGCAAAAACAAAAGCAAAAAGATGCAAAATTGTGAAAAGACTGAGACAAACATCCAAGTAATGACCAAAGCAAATCAAATTAAGAATTTCTCAAAAAAGAGACTCAAAACCAGTCAAACAAGACTCCAACACACTTAATCAGTCGAGAAAATGTATCCAAAAACAAAAACCAAGCTTAGGAGGCTCACAACCAAGCAAACTTCAAAAGTTCCCAGGCCTGGTGTGACTGTCAGGCTGCAACTAGCACCTTTTGAGGATTGGTGTGGGTTGTAAATGACCAACTAACGCCAATTGGCATGACTATAATGCTATAAAAGCGCGCCAGTCAAGTTTGCTATGCAAAAATAAAAAATAAGCAATCCAAAGCTAAGCCAATGATAACAAGGTAAACCAAGAGGCGAGAAACAACAAAAGAACTCAACCCACAAGGCTAACAAAGTAGGTAAAAACCAAGAGACAACCAAAAAGACAAGACGAGCTCCAAGTTGTTCAGTTCGTAAACCAAACTCAAGATTGACTGAAGTGGCATTGATCTACTTCGCTAATGCAGAGCAATAGCGTTTCGAAGGCTATCTGGCCGTACTTCAGGCTCCGTCTAAAGTTTACAAATCAAACAAAAAATTGACTCCCTAGTGGAGTCGCCAAATTGTTGAGGAAGTAAATCCCTTCTGCGGATAGGGGCAATCCCTACTAGCCCAGATTGGGTCTAGCAACAATCATACAATGCTACCACGCAAGTTCATAATTGTAAATTAAAGACCAATGATGAGGGCCTACCTAGATTCTAACGCTAGTGCTTGTAGAAGAGTTGATGCTCCCGTTCCTTTGCTCCAGCGGATCATGATCCCCATGATCTCTATGAATGGACACATGCACATACAAAGAACGACACAAATACAAGCATAAAATCCAATAGATGCAACTATATATCAATCAGAAAAGATATAACTCATCATCATTACAAAGAACAATAAGAGTGGAACCATAACAATAGTCGTCTATTAATGATAAACAAAGAAGAATACAACCATAGTTCTGACGTCAAATCCTCCTTTTGGCTGGGTGATCAGTAGCACATGTCTTGCAAAGCTTGTTGGGAATGGGAACAAGCCTCTCTCTCCTTGGTTATTTGGACAAGAATCTCCTTACTTAGATTTGACCTTATGGGGATGAAGAAGACTCTTGCAACATGAAGCTCTTAACAACTTGACAATTCTCAATCTCTGGAACTATGGAACTAGCTTGCCAAGGAAAATGGATAAGCTTTTATAGATGGAGGAAGGGGAGTTGGGATCATCCACAATAATCATGGGATTGGCTTTATCACTAAAGAAGCTTCTATGAGAGGTGGCAAACCACTTCCTCTCTATGGAGATTTGAAGCCAAACGACCCAACTCAAGATAGATTTAGTCCAAGAATTTGCTAGGATGAATCTTTTGCTATTTTTTTGTTAAAAAACACCACTGATTATGGTTGGCATGAGTGCGACTCTATGACAGAAAACCCACTGGCACGTCCTCTTTGGAGGATTTCCCCCATTGGCGCGAGGGCGGCACTCTGAAACTGCGCCAATGGAAAAAGGTTGTTTTTATGGGTTTTTTCTAGGAGATGTCTTCAGGGCAAATGAAGTTCATGTTCAGGGGAATGTAATGCAAGTGTTTGCAGGTCATGTCACTTCTCACAGGTCCCAAAATGAGTCCTCCAAGATGCGGGAGAAGGGGTAACATGGACGGTGACAAATTGTTGTATAACATTTCACAACAACATGTTAACAAGACAACAAATTACTTTGAGTTGCATGAATTGATATTGATAATGTTCAAATGAGACTTTTTTCCCAGTCTTTAGCTGGTGATGTTAGGAAATGGTTTAGAGAATTTCTTGCTAATAATATTGATAGTTTAGAGAAATTTTACCTGCAATGTTTTAACAGATGGGAACAAAAAAATAATCCCCTACAAATCCTTTCCGGGTATGAAAATATTAGAAGAGGACCAAATGAAACTGTTCAAGATTACTGCACTAGGTTTAACAATATATATAAAGCAATCCTTGTTAATATGAGACCCCCACCTGACTTAGCTCTAATAAAGTTCCCGGAGGGTTTTGACACAGATATGGCATACCAAATCAAGGAAAGAAACCCCCCAACCCTAGAAGATATGAAAACCATAACAATTGGTGTAGAGGCTAATTTATTAGCTAAAAGGGCTAGAGTTAGGAATGAAAGAAGAGGAACTGCTAAAGATGAGCCTTCACCCTTTCATATTAAAATAGATAGTTTAGCTAAAGGCATGGAAAAGTTAACGGATAGAATAGAGAATATGGAGAGAAAGCCTTAATGGTATAACCAACAAGTACCTCAAGTTAGAAACCCAAATTTTAGGAAGAACCAAAAGCAAAACACTGGTAAAAGTGGGCCTGATCATAACATTAGAACTCCTTTTCAAGAAAATTATGCAGAAACATCCCAGCCTGATGATCAAGAACATGATACGCAGATCAACTTGATGGGAATAAGTGATGATGACACTATCTTTCTGACCCAACATGAACAAGAACTGTATATGCTGCAACAATTACAAATACAATCTGGGGAGTCATTTGATTATAAACAAGGGTATGATTTTGCCATTTTTGAAGTTCATAAACAATATAATCTAAGAAGAAAAAAGAACACTGACATCCCTCACCAAACCAAGAAAACAACACAGAATCAACCAAATAAAATAAAGGAAGCCCCTGTTTCAAAGGTCCTCCAAATTCTCCCTAGGCAGAATCTAGTGCCTTTCAGTCCCAAAATTGTAGATATAACCTCTGACCCGCCTTCTACTAATCAACCATCAACCTCAATTCCACTTAAGTAACTAGTATATAAAACTCAAAACATTAGTTTTGAAAACCCACATAAGGAAGTCCCCAATAAAGAAAAAGAAGACAATTCCACTCAAATCCCTGGTTCAAAAGTTCAAAACTTACAAACATAAAACGTTTCTTCACCTTTCAATCTGGGAGCAGAGATAGCAAAGCTAAAGATTTCAGTTCCCTTAATAGAACTAATCAAGAATGAAACTTACAAATCACAAATAAGCTAGACCCTGAATACTGCTGGAAATGAGGATTCAATCAATTTGTTTGGTGACCAACCAGAACTCATATTTGCTCTAGATATTAATGGAAAACCATTAGAAGGAGGAGTTCCACCTTTCTACATCAGCCTTAGTATCCATGATAAAAAACTACATAATGCAATGTTGGACTCTAGTGCCTCTCACAATTTATTGGCCAAATCAATAATAGAAAAATTAAACCTAGATATTACAAGGCCTTACAAGGACCTATTTTCATTTGACTCCAGTCAAGTGTAGTGTCTTGGATTGATTAAATAACTCTGTGTTACTTTAGTCCAATATCCTTCCAAGAACATCCTTATGGATATTGTGGTCACTAACATCCCACCAAAGTATGGCATGCTGTTATCCAGATCATGGGGAGCCAAACTTCAGGGATCCTTACAACTAGATATGTCATGTGCAACATTCTCTTTTTTTGGAAAACCTAAGAAACTATACCATGAAACCTTAATGAAATATATGGTAAGTAGCCAGGATTGGCCTCAAAAATTTCCCATCTACTCCATACATTCAGATATAGATTCTTTTATCCTATATAATGTTGATCAATCACAAGAAGAAATTTCAAATAGTGTCAATACAAAACCAAAAAAAATTGGAGTTTCTACACAAAAAGAAACTAGCCAAACTACAGAACTATTCAATGAACAAAATGGTCAAATTGTTGTAACTAATGAGAAGTTTTTTGCACCAGATAGTGAAAATTATGAGCATGAAACCTTATGGCATATTGAATTTCATGGGTTAGTAAATAAGTTCGGAGTAGGAACAGGAGTGTAAATATACAATTTAGAAAATAATCATTCAAAAGGCCATGCATATAGACTAAATTTTAAATGTACCAATAATATGACAGAGTACGAGGCATTAATTTTAGGTCTCAAGTTAGTTAGGAATTTAGGAGCTAAAAGAGTTTCTGTCATGGGAGACTCTGAACTAATTGTAAAACAAATTGATGTTGTATATATGACCAAGAACCCTATATTAATTTGTTACAGAGATACCATTGTAGAAATACTTAACACTTTACTAGAAACAAAGCTTGTTGTTATTCCTAGAAAACACAATATGCAAGCTCATAGTTTAGCAATGTTTGCCAGCACCTTCAAAATACCTTTTCAACCTAACCATCAGTACACTACTAAAGCTAGACACAGACTTGCAATTCCAGACAATTTGAAGAACTGATAGATATTCTTTAATGATAAATAGATAAATAACTTTTTAATTTCAGAAGAAGAATTTGTAAATAACAATATAGATACTAATGCATCCATAGTTCCTGAAACTAAGGATGAAATAAAGATAAATGATATAGAAGGTGAAGAAATAGATAGATTTAACCCTACTAAATTTACAAGATTAGATGTAGATTAACTAGAACAAGTTGAGATTGATGAAATAATCAGTGAAGAAAATGAAGTAATTAATGTCAAAGATAATTTTTTACCAAAGGGATTAACCCCTCTAGAAGATTTATTTGATTCTAATGATGTTCCTAGGAAACCTAAAATGGAACCTTTGAAGTCTGATATAGAAGAATGTAATCTAGCCACCGAGGAAAATCCTAAATTGATAAAACTTTCGAAATTATTGCCCCCAACTGAAAAAGTAAAATACATTGAGTTAGTAAAAGAGTTTCAGGATTTCTTTGCTTGGAGTTATGAGGACCTCAAATCCTATGACACCAACATCATCCAACACACAATTCCCATTAAAGAAAATCAAAAGCCTTCCAGGCAAAAACTTAGAAGGATCAATCATGTCTTATTACCTTCCATTGAAAAAGAAATTCAGAGGATGTACGATGCCAAAATAATTGCACCAATAAGACTTTCTGATTGGGTCTCAAACTTAGTGCCAACCAGAATCTCATTGTTGGATGGGTTCTCAGGTTATAATCAAATCTTGGTTCATCCTGATGACCAACCCAAAACTGCCTTTACTATTCCTTGGGGCACATTTATGTATGTGAAAATGCATTTTGGGCTGATGAATGCAGGAGCCACTTTCCAGAGGGCTATGAATATAGCCTTTGCAAAATAAATTCATGATTTACTTGTCATATATCTAGATGATATTACTCTGTTTTAAAAATCTGACAATCAGCATCTGGATCATTTAAGAAGGGTTTTTATTAAATGCGGGAAATTTGGAATCTCCTTAAACCCTAAGAAGTCTTTGTTTGCGTTAGATGAAGGGAAGTTGTTAGGTCATATAATTTCAAACGATGGTATAAGAATAGACCTTGCGAGAATAGAAGCCGTCTTACAAATTCAACACCGTAGGAATATTAGAGAATTACAAGCTTTCTTAGGGAAAAATAACTTTCTTAGAAGATTTATATCTAATCAAGTAAAATTAATTAGATCGCTAAACAATATGCTGAAAACTTTTTTGACCATAAAATGGACCATTAAGGCTAAAAAATCCTTTGAAGACATCAAATTGGCCTTAACTAAAACACTTGTGTTTATTAGTCCCCAATTTGACATAGATTTCATTATGTTTTCCTTTGCTTCTGAGCACATAATTGCTACAGTTCTACTGTAGAAAAATGACCAGGGCTATGAACAACCCACTACCCTCTTTAGTAAAGCCCTGATAGATGCCCCCTTAAAATGCAATATAATGGAAAAACAAGCATTGGCTTTAGTCAAAGCCATTAAGGACTTTATGGTATACATCTTATATTCTCATATAGTAGCATATGTTCCTAATTCAGTAGTCAAAGACATCCTAACTCAGGATGGTCCAGATGGAAAGAAGGGAAAATGGATAGCTACTATTTTAGAGTGTGATATGGAAATCAAACCTACTAAGTTAATCAAGGGTCAAGGTTTAGCCAAGCTCATCGCTAAATCGAACTGTCAGGCCTTGGATATAAACTTTCTTGCAGCAATAGATAATGAAGAGGAGATGATGACTCCACTAATCATCCAGGCATTTATTAAATCACCATGGTATGCCGATATCATTTATGTTTTACAAAAATTACAAGCTCCTGCTAAATTATCTAGGACTAAAAGTAGGTTTTTAAAGATGAAATCCTTGAAATTTTGTATATTAGACAATGCTCTCTTTTGGAGAGATCATGAAGGTATTCTTCTTAATTGCTTATTAAAATATGAATCTGACAAGGTTTTAGAATAATTTCATGCAAGTGACTATGGAGGACCCCTTTACTAGAAGACCACTGCAGATAAAATCCTTAGAGTTGGTTTCTACTGGCCTACCTTGTTTGCTGATGTTAAACAATATGTGACCTCCTGTCACAAATGTCAAATTTTTGAGGGAAAGGAAAATCTCTTAGCTTCACCCCTCAAACCAATCTCTACTGAAATGCCTTTTCAACAATGGGGTTTAGACTTCATTGGTGAAATTCACCCACCCTCCTCTGCCCAGCACAAATGGATCCTCACAGCCACAAACTACTTCACAAAATGGATAGAGGCCATACCTTCAAGGCAAGCCACAAACATTGTTATCATAACCTTCCTTAAAACCAATATTATATCAAGATTTCGATGCCCAATGAAGCTCATTATTGATAATGCAGCAGCTTTTAAATCCAAAAGAGTGATGCAACAAGTATCATATCACCTTCGATCATTATACAGCCTACCCTCAAGGGAATGGATTGGCAAAATCCTAAAACAAAAGCCTGGTTAGCAAAAACCTGGTGAAAGAATCAAAGTCATAGAGAAAGACTTAACACTGGAGAAACCCCTTAGGCAAACCAAGGAATTGTTATGGGAAAATATCATTAAATCTATCAATGATATTTGGCCATCTATTCAAGTTATTTTTGAGTAGACAGAATTAATAAAGATAGCTATAGAAGCTATCCAAAAGGCCAAAGAAGAATTAGGAGACATGACTGAGGATGCCAATAAGCTCATCCACTTCCTCAACAACAAAAATGGGTATGAGCTTCATGAGCTAGACATAGAAGATAGAACTGAGACCATTTTTGGAAAAAATTAAGGTCCTTTCCAAAAGGAACCTAATGCTTAACTTAGAAGAAAAGAGCCACAACATGTAGGTAACCATTGATAGATTCGTGGCTAAATTCCAAACTTTGAGGGAGAAAGGACTGCCCAATCCATTGGTTATCAATGACAAACTTATGACACAGTAGGATTATGATAGGAGACTCAGATAGATGGCCGAAGAACAAGCTAGCACTTCATCAATAAAATCCTTGCCAACAGGAAATGTTTTGTACAATACATTTGAGAACTTGTTTTTCCTCTAGCATGAGGTAACACATTTGTTCATCACCAAGCCCAACTTTTCCAAATATACCGAGGTTGATGAAATATGTAGGAGAATGATCAATGTCAAGTTACCTGATGCTGAATGGTGGGAGAAGATGGCTAATTTACTGTGAGAAATTTCCAGTGAAAAGGTTACTGCACAATAAAAATAGACAACAAGGTAAACAAATGAAGATAGGTTAGCATAGTTGAAGAGTATCAGGTGAATGATAAAGGTCAAATAAGATGCCAGCATAGAAAGAACACAACAGCAAGCCAGCATAAAGGGCTCAAAACCAACCATAAAAGCCATCAACGCCACAATAAAAGGGACAACATGAAGCAGTTCAATAGCTGCCTCTATCCTCTAGCTAGAAGATATTTGTATTTCCTATATTAAATCTCAATTTAGTTTGAAATATTTTGTAATAAACTTTTGTATAAATACTTCATAAATCGAAGTATGTAGTGTGGATTCTTATACATTTCTATAGACTTCTTGATCTAAAGATTGTAAAGCTTTTGGAGCATTGAGTGAACTAGCAAGTTGGATTAATGAATAAAGACTAGATATTTCAAAGGATTCATGTGTTGAGCAAAGTGCAGACAAGTATTCACTCATGTTTTTGTTATATTCTTTAAAGTTTTCTATTATGTTTATCTGAATCTGAATGCTATAACATGGAATAATATTTCATAATTTTCTTAATTGTACTCTTTTTTTACTATTCAGCATTTAAATGTTTTCAACTCAAATCTAAGTTAAGGAATTCTTAATTTCTCCTTAGTTTAGGTTGTCTCTCTTTAATCTATAGCAAAGGATTTTTAATTTCCCTTTATTTCTGATTACCTCCATTTCCTCATTTAAATCTCGGTCTGAGAATTCTCAATTTCTCTCTCACCCTAGTTAAAACCATTTCACCCCTCTGCTCCAAAGAACTGCACTTTATTTAGCTATCCTTCCCTTTGAAAATTCCCTTTAGTGAGTTAAAACCAACTTTGTTTCCCTTTAGTTGACTCCATATCCCAATGGTCCAAAGACATCATTCTATCCATCTATTTAAAGGATTCCACCATCCAAATCTGTTGGGTTGTGTTATATTCTTTCCACAACTAGCCTGTGTAGTTAACCGTGGGGTTAGAAGGGGGTGGATACCCCCCTTCTTTGTGTCGATTATGTAGTAAGGGGAGTCACGGGGGGTTTGAGGGGTGTAGGTAACCCCACTCTATGGGGTCTAGGGCAGTGCCCCAGAAGAATTTGGTTTTGGAACCTATGTTAGGTTGGGCGGACCCACCTATGGTTTTCTGCATGGTTTTCGCACATGTTTTTGGATGCAATGGTTTTCGATCCATGGTTTTGGACGCAATGGTTTTCAGTCCATGGTATTGGATGCTTCGGCATGCATAAATATGTATTATAAAATTAAAAGGAACATAATAAAAAATCAAACTAGTAGTCCCGGTTTTTGGATCCAAGGGAAAATCTCTGTTGATATGTGTTTTATGTGTTATGCTCTCACATTATTTATTTTCTGTGTTTTTTAGAATTTGTATGTAGGTGATTTTTGTACGGGGTTAAAACCTACGTTTGGTATCAGAGATGTTTTGGCTTCAAGGGGATGCCTCTGTTGCTAAGGGGTTTCGCTCGGGCCTGTGGTAGACCCTGTTTAATGGGAGATCTGCAAGATCGATTCTGGTAGTGAAATAAGATGGAAAGCAGTGCAAAGATAGAGATCGAGAAATTTAATGGTCAGAGTTTTGAGTTGTGGAAACTCAAGATGGAGGATCTATTGGTGGATAAAGATTAGTGGATCGTGGTAGATCCGAGTAGTAAACCAACGAGAGTGTCTGATGAAGAATGGAAGAAGTTGGATCAGAAGGCAAAGAGCACAATATGATTGTGTGTCTCAGATTAAGTATTGTTGAATGTATCAGGGAAAGCCATGGTGAAGGATTTGTGGGACGAGTTAGTGAATTTATACCAAAATAAGGCTCTGGTGAATAAACTATTCCTGTGGAAAAAGTCGTATAACCTGAGGATGAAAGATGAAGACTCGGTGACAGAGAATCTGAACACATTTAACACTGTGGTAAGTCAGTTAGCATTTGTTGATATTAAAATTTCAAATGAAGATAAGTGCATCATTTTTTTGTGTTCTCTACCAGATTCGTGGGATAGTCTGGTTATTCCAATCAATGCAACTACCTTGCAGTTTCATGAAATAGTCTCATCCTTGCTAACGGAGGAGATGAGACGGAAAAATATGGAGAGCCAAAATGGTGATGCCTTGTATGTACAAGGACAATCCTAGAATATAAACAAAAATAAATCATCGATTGGGAGTTCTAAATCTCCAAGAAAACCTATAAAAGTGGTGTGTTGGAAATGCAGAAAGGAAGGGCACTACAAAAGGGATTGTAAGTCTAAAGCTCTTGATAAAGGAAAGGGATCTGATGATGCTCCATCTGCAGAGGCAAAAACCACCTCAGAGGAAGGTGAGGATGTTTACTTGGCTTCTTCAAGTAAACATGTAGATCATGAGGCATGGCTGATTGACTCAGGTGCATCCTTTCACTTCACTCCCCATAGAGAGTGGTTCTGCGAGTATGAGAAATACGATGGTGGTGATGTGTTCTTAGGGGATGATATGAAGGATAGAATCATTGGTTGTGGAAAACTAAAGTTGAAGTTGCAAGGTGGAAGGGTTAGGACACTTCCGGGTGTTTTGCATATTCTACCATTGGCCAGAAATCTGATTTTTGTAAGCAAGTTGGATGATGCAGGAGTAATAATAGTGTGGATACCTGCAAGATGTTTTGAGGAGCTCTAGTATTGATGTGGGGAGTTCATATTGGAACTCTGTACAAGCTGCAAGGTAGCATGGTTGTTGATGGGTGCAACAGTTCTGTGGTTCTTGAAAGTGGAGCAAAAAATATCGTGGTCTCTGGAGAGAAGACCATGTTGTGGCATCAAAGGCTTGGACATATTGGAGAGGAGGGCCTTCAAATACTTCATGGTAAAGTTATGGTAGAAGGTATCAGTAATAGTTCTCTAGATATTGATTTCTGTGAAAATTTTGTATATGGGAAGCAGAATCAGGTGAGTTTCCCTTCTAGTGGTAAGAGGGCAAAACATATATTATAGCTTGTGCATAGTGATGTGTTTGGACCTATGAAGGTTTCATCACTAGGTAAGTCTGTGTACTATGTATCATTTATAGATGACTTGTCAAGGAATACATGGATATATTTCCTTAAGAATAAATCTTAAGTATTTGATAGGTTTAAAGAATTCAAGGCTTAGGTGGAAAACCAGATAGAGAAGAAGATAAAAGTGTTTAGGATAGATAATGGTGGAGAGTTTTGCAATAAGGAATTTGAATAATTTTGTAAGAAGTTTGGTATAGCATGACAGAAGACTACTCCATATACACCTCATCAAAATGGAGTTGCAGAAAGAATGAACAAGACGTTGATGGAAAGGGCAAGAAGCATGCTCAATGGTGTCAGGTTAAGATAGGAATTCTGGGCAGAGGTGGTAGAGAAAACATGTTACCTGGTCAACAGATCACCTTCATCAGCGTTGGAGGATTAGACTCCACAAGAGGTATGGACTGGTAAGAAACCCTCTTTCTCATCTAAGGGTATTTGGATGTGATGCATATGTACATGTTCTGAAGGAGAAAAGGACCAAGTTGGATAGTAAATCTGAAAAGTGCATCTTTATTGGGTATAAGGATGGTTTAAGGGGTTATAAGCTTTGGAACCCAGTCACAAGGAAGGTTGTGTACAACTGAGATGTGGTATTCATAGAGGTGAAAGATGTTATTAAACATGAAGTCTAACCAAAGGAACCTAAGAAGATAGAGTTTGATCTAAAGGAGGAAGAATCAAACTCTACAACAGAGGAGGAATTAGAAGATGAAGAGCCACAAACTCTGGGTGTGAGAAGACCAGTTCAAGAAAGAAGGAATCTAGAAAGGTATAGTCCATTTACTTTCTATTCATTTTTTTCTTTATCTATTACTGATGATGATCCCAGAACTATGAAGGAAGCACTAGATTCAGAGGATGGAAAATTCTGGAAAGAGGCCATAATTGATGAAATGGCACCTTTGTACAAAAATGAGGCTTGGGATCTAGTGGAGTTGCTAGCTGGAAGGAAACCCATTGGCAGTCAATGGGTGTTCAAGAAGAAGAAAAATGCAGAAGGAAAGGTGGAGAAATACAAAGCTTGGTTGGTAGAAAAGGGTTACTCCCAGGTGCCAGGAATTGATTTTGGTGATATTTTTTCTCCTGTTGCCAAGGTAACTTCTATTAGATTAATGTTATCTATTGCTATTGATTTTGATTTTAAGGTAGAATAGATGAATGTGAAGATAAAATTTCATCACGGGGATCTAGAAGAGGAAATCTACATGAAGCAACCTGAAGGCTTTGTGGTGAAGGGTAGGAAAGAACTAGTATGCAAGTTAAAGAAGTCTTTGTATGAGTTAAAACAGTCACCAAGGATGTAGTATCAAAAATTTGAGACATTTATACGGGGACTTGGCTTCACTACAAGCAAAGCATATCACCTTGTGTTTTTTAAATTAATTGTTGACCGTGTTATTTATCTGGTCTTGTATGTGGATGATATGTTGCTGGTTACAAATGACAAAGAAATTATCTAGTATTTGAAGACCCATTTGTCCTCCAAATTCGACATGAAAGATCTTGGTGTTGCAAACTATATTTTGGGCATGGAAATTAAAAGAAATTGGACAAAGAGGAAGATCTGGTTAAACCAGAGGAAGTATGTTGAGACAATATTGCAGAGGTTTAATATGCAGGATAGTAAATCGATGAAGGTTCCTATTCCTATAGGTGTAAAGCTATCTCTTGAACAGTGTCCCAAGACACAAGAAGAGGAAGAGGACATGTCCCGTGTTCCATATGCAAGTGCAGTCGATAGCTTGATGTATGTGATGGTCTGTACTAGACCAGACATTGCACATGTAGTGGGAGTATTGATTAGGTTTATGTCAAAACCAGGGAAGGAGAACTGGACATCAGTGAAGCGGGTTTTCGGGTATTTGTGTGGCACTAGTGATTATGGTTTGTGCTATAAAGGAAGACCAGGATTGGATAGAGTGTTGGATATTCATGGCTCTGTTGATGCAAACTAGGCTAGAGATCTAGATCAAAGAAGATATACAAGTGGGTATGTGTTTAACCTATTTGGAGGTGCAGTCAGTTGGATGAGTAAGAAATAATTTGTAGTGGCACAATCAACTTCAAAGGCATAATACATGGCAGCTACTCATGAAAGTAAGGAAGCAGTTTGGTTGTAGAGATTGTGTTCAAATATGGGGTTAGTACAGAGAGCTATAAGGATAGAATGTGACAACCAAAGTGGAATTTTCTTGGCAAAGAACCCTACATATCATTCAAAGACAAAGCACATTGACGTTTAGTATCACTTTGTGAGGGATATGATAGAAGACAAAATGGTGTTGCTTGTAAAGGTGGACACTTTGAAGAATACTGCAGATGCACAGATAAAATCTGTGAGCTCTGAGAAGTTTTCTTGGTGTAGAGAAATAATGGACATTGCATGGTTGAATAAATGACTAAGCTCTCTTCTAGCCCACTATGGAAAGAAAGTAACAAGTGGGAGAATGTGGGCTGTGTTATATTCTTTCCACGACTAGCCCATGTAGTTAACCGTTGGGTTAGAAGGGGGCGGAGCTCCCCCTTTGTTGCGTCGATTGCGTAGCAGGGGGAGTCACAGGGGGTTTGAGGGGTGCAGGTAACCCCACTCTATGGTGTTTAGGGTAGTGCACTGGAAAATTTTGGTTTTGGAACCTAAGTTAGGTTAGGCGAACCCACCTATGGTTTTGTGCATGATTTTAGCACATGTTTTTGGACGCAATGGTTTTTGGTCCATGGTTTTGGATGCGATGGTTTTCGGTTCATGGTATTGTATTCTTCAGAATGTATAAATATGTATTATAACATTGAAAGGAACATAATGAAAAATCAAGCTAGTAGTCCTCATTTTGGGATCCAGGGGAAAATGTCTATGTATATGTGTTTTATGTGTTATGCTCTCGCATTATTTTTTTGTGTTTTTTATAATTCTTATGCAGGTAATTTTTGTACAGCGTTAAAACGTACAAAATCTTCATTACAAATCAAAAGCCCCCCCTAAACCTTCAAAACTAGCCTAAATTCCAAGCAAACGAAGCTAAATTATATAGAGAGAGCCCTCTCTAAGCCATAGGTTGGCTAGACCCTATGCTTAAAAGTTGGTTTGTGGTTACCTCAGCCATTTTATTTCTTGTGATAACTTCTAGAGAAACTTCTGAGTGATAACACTATAAAAAACAAGACTCCCTATGAAATGTGGTATGGCCACAATTCTTCGGTGAGGCATCTAAGGGTTTTTGGTTCCACTTGTTGTGCCTTCATACCTAAGGAGCATAGAAACAAACTTAGTGAAAGGAGTCAAAAATGTATCTTCTCAGGGTAATCATACCTCCAAAGCATACAATCTCTATGATGAAGTTAATAAGAATTTTATAATATCTAGAGATGTGATATTTCTTTAATCTCCCAAGACTGACAATGTTGTTAAACGACAACTTTATCACTTGGATAGATTCAAGCATGAAAATTATTTTCAAGAGTTTTATAGTGAGATTCCATGTCTCCTTCTCTTAGGTCTTTAACTGTTATGAAGAGCCTTGAAGAAATCAGGTTGAAGCAAATTCCCTCCCTTATTTTTCAGGAAGGAGCTAAGAGACTACTAGAAGCACGAAGCCAAATTTGACAACTAGTGAAGGTACATGGAAGATATAAAGCAATGAGTAATGCAAAGGCGTTTAGTGACTATATCCATATCATCAAACTTATTTCATCCCACTTAGGATTCCTTGCATGGTGCTTGCTTAGTCATAAGATCAAGTTGGTCACAACCTCCATAGCTTCAATAAACAAGTGGCAATACTCTTCACCTTTGAAGCTATGGTTAATCAAGAATATGGAATTTGTCTTCATACTTATCAAGAAGGACTCCATGGTGAGTTGTATTTGCACATCATCTCTAATTAATATCCATAATTAAGTCTGATGCATTTGTTGAACATGACTTCCTCAAGATTTCAACCTCGCCAATCTAGGTAAGATGTAAACTTTTCTGAAGTACTTTTTCCCCACTAAAATTATTGATGGACCATTTTTTGACCATTTGATGGGACATTTTTACCTATCCTTCTAGCTACATTAAGATTATTACACACATGCACACAATATTTTTCTTTTGGATAGAAATCTGCTGAAAACCCCAATGTCTTCTTACATTAATTTGTTTAATAAAGATGTATTATAATTTCTTTCCTCAACTACGCACAACCTGTGAGTGAATAACCTATCTCTCTACTCACTGAGAGTCTCTGACCCAGACTTACTCAATTCCTACCTCTTCTTGAGCCTATATTTCCTTGTGTAATTTCTTGAGAAATTAGGCCCTTATTATTTAGGAATTTCTACAAAATGGATTACGCAATTCCCAAGTTTGATTATCTATTTGCATGAAACACCTATACATTAAGAAAATTCTACACTTGATGTTACACTACCTTGGAATCTCCACCACAGTTCGGTAACTTGAACTGTCTGCATGAACTAACTATTTTAGGTTGATTGATCAATTAACTAGATGATCACTGAGTTTGAATGAAATCCCAATGCACAACTAATCTTCCATTAGTTCCTCCAATAGTTGGAACTAATTTAACTGAAAAAAACTTGAGATAACTACTTTGACTGCTACAAATTATCAATCACACATGCATAATTAAACTCTAACTCCTCCAACTCAAATTTACTAAGTAAAACCGGGTTACACAATCCATGTCACACAAGTTAATTGCATCCAAGTTTTCTATTGTTGTAGAAATTCAAATTTTCTTGATTTAATCAAGGCAAAATCAAATTGAGAATTTCTTGCTACATTTTTCAATACCCCCTCTCAGTAAGAAAGAGATTATAAACCACCCCTATCTTTCACCTATGGGACTCGAACTTCCCTCTTGAAAAAGCTTTTGAAAAAATTCCAGAATCTTGTTCCTTTGTCTAAATGTAGTGCTACAACATTATCTGCCTTTGCACACAGTCCCGTAAATAGTGATACCAGATATATATATGGTTATATCAATTGTGAAATACAAGACTCTTATATAGCTTTACACAACTCTGATTATCAAATTAGATCACAGTTGGATCCATCATATGACCAAACATTTCAATAAGTATCTTTCTCATCCATATCACCTGACATGTTGCTTGACTTGCATTCATGTATTTTTCTTCAGTCAAGTTGAGTGCCAGAGATATTTGATTCCTGTTGTACCAAGAAACAAATGCAGACCCAACAATAAAAAATTCCAATTGATGTACTCTTTTTGTTTGATGGAATTCACACCCAATATTCGTTTGTGAAGTCGCATAGCTTCACTCCCTCTACCCATCTGTACCATTGTCCAAACTAGGTAGTCCCTCTGAGGTACCATAAAACATGCTTAGTTCCCTTCCAAAATATTTTTTTTGCCTAAGCATAGCTTGGCTTAGCTAGTTGACTGCATAGCACATATCTGGTCATGTGTTCACAAGATACATGATTGAACCCACTAGCTATGAATAAATGGTAGCTTCCACTTCTTCACCTTAAGTGGCATCCTCCTTACTCAAGTTGGTCACTAGAGGTGTCTCTATGGGTTTTCAACTCTCCATGCATAATCTATGCAATATCTAATTTTCATACTTGCCTTGCATACAAACAATGCCCCATCGCCTTACTGTACTTCCAACCTCTAGAAGTAGTTCATGAAACCCATGTATTTTCATCTCAAATTCCCTTGCAAGGTCCTCCTTGCAAGATCTAATCAGTTGCTCATGACTAGTTAAAATCAAGTCATCAACATATAAGACAATAATAAACAATTTACCTTCTACCAAGATGTGATAAAGGTTTTGATCTGTTTCACTTTTGGTGAAGCCCAAACCTATGAGATGGATATTGATCCTATTGTACCAAGAATGGGGTGCTTGTTTTAGACTGTACAACACTCTCTTGAGTTTGCACACATGAGACTCCTGATCAAATGTCTCAAAACCTTCTAGTTTCTTGATGTACACCTCCTCCTTAATAATCCCATTGAGAAATGTTGTTTTTACATCCATCCGGTGGATCTTCCACTTCATATGTGTAGCCAAATAAATAGTTGATCTATAGTATGAGTACCTTTCTATAGGAGTAAAGGTCTCATCATAGTCAATTTCGTCAACTTGAGAGTACCCCTTGGAAACAAATATGGTCCTATACTTCTCTATTATTTTGTCTATTGCCTGCTTCACCATGAAGATCCATATTCAACCCACTATTTATCTATTTGTTGGTCTTGGGACCACTTCCCAAACACTATTCTTTACAATGTATTCTTATTCCTCCACCATTGCATCAACCCATATAGGTTTCTCTACTGCTTCTTCAAAAGAGAATGACTTAGTCTCTATAATCTCAGTCATTAGATCCATGTAGATAGTGTACCTCTCAGATGACCTCCTTTACCTACGCAAATTTGAAGGACATCCCACATTCTCCTTCGCATTTTGCACAAGTCTATTAGCGTCCCTAGTTCTTTTTCTGTCTTCTCTCGATGGTTCTACTTGAGTGAATGTATCCACTCTATGCACCATAATTTGTGGTTGCTCCACAACTTCCAAAGGCTCCTCCCTTGTTGCTAAACGCTCCTCATCTGGTGAGATCTAAAGCTTCCTCTCAAGAGAGCACCATATCGCTTTCTCCTCGTCAAACTTTACATCCCTTCCCACAACTATCATTCTGATTGATGGAAAGTACACATCATAATTATGGGGAGTTTCTATGCAACCCAAAAATACCCCCAATTCTATGCTCCACTCAAGATTATTCCTTGATTCTTTGGAGACATGGTCGTAAACAGAGGCTCCAAAAATTCTAAAGTGCGACACATCCTACTTTCTCCCCAATAAATCCTCCTCTAGTTTAATCATGCTAGTAATCTGATGAGGACTCTGATTCTACAAATAGATTGTTGTGCCGCATGGCTCAGCTCATAAATGCATAGGTAGGTCTTGATCATGAAGCATCACCCTCGTTGCTCCCATAATGCTATAGTTCTTTCTCTAAGCCACTCCACTCCGTTATGGGTTATGGGGTGTTGTCAACTCTCATTGAATGCCTTCTTTCACACATAAAATTTTAAATTCATTCGACACGTACTCACCTCCGTTATGACTACTGAGATCCTTCACCTTCTTGCTAGTTTTTTTCTCAACCAATGCCTTGAATTCTACAAACTTAGAGAATGTCTCATCTTTCTTCCATAAGAATATGGTCCAACGCTTCTATGAGAAGTCATAAATAAAAAATGACAAAATATTAGTGTCTAGTAGTGGAGGTTGTCGAGAAAGGTCCACAAACATAAGAGTGGATCATTTCTAGGAATGCATGTGCTTTGTTGTTCTAATCATTGAAGGTGGATTTTATGTATTTCCCCAATGTACATCCTTTGCATACATCCCACTATTTAAGTTATCCTTTAGGGAGGCTAGTGGTTATTTGTTGTATAATATTCAAGGTACCATTACGCAAATGGCCAAGTCTTTTGTGCCAAATTTTACCGACATCGCGGACTGCACTTTCTTCACCTTAGTGCTTAATGCATACAATCTTCCACATATAGCTTATACATATTCTTAAAAAAAACCCTTATCTGCTTCACCTGTCCCATGGCTATGTGTCTCGGGAACACTTTTCCTTTGTTAAAAATCACATCATAACCATGGTCTTCCAAAACTTCAACAAAGATGAGATTTTTCTATTGGCCTAAAAAAAACATGACATCCTTGAGCCTGGGAGGGGAGCCTAACTCCCTTTGAAAGGTGACTGTAACGATACTAGTCATGTTGTACTTTTCATCATCCCCTAGCTTGATGTGCATCTAGAGATATTTTTCCTCCAGATCACTGAAAAAATATTTACACCTTTCCATGTGGAATAATGCACTTGAGTCCAACTACAACACACTCCCCACCATTGTGTTGGACATGCATGTGGTAAGGGTAAACTCAAGCTCAGAATACGAAGCAAAGGTTTAAGTTGTTGCTCCTCCTAAGGTCTTCTTGCATGCATTTTTTTGTGGACACTTTATAGCATAGTGCCCGTATTCATGACAATGGGAGCATCTAATTTTGAAAATATTTCTTCTTAGCCCCTTCACTGGATTCTAGTTTGGTTTGATATTTCTTCCCTTTTCCCTTCTTTCCCTTTCTAAACAGTGCAAATTTTTCTTCATCCTCGCCCTTGGATGAGGTCTCATCTATGGTATTCTTCCTTATTTCCTCCTATACTAAATTGGACCATAAGTGTTCCCAATTCGATAGTTTCTCCACCTCTAGTTCACTGAATATTGATAACTATGCCAACTCTTGGGAAGGCCCAAAAGGGCTAATCTTACTAGGTCATCCTATGAAAGAATACCACAAGTATTGCAAGCTCATCATAAACTTGTGTGAATCTACTGAGATACTGTGGTATAGTGTCATTCTTCTACATCTTGATATTTCAAAGTTTATCCTTGAGCTCTAGGTTCCTGTGGTCACTACTATTCTAGAATAGATTTGCCAGTTTCTACCACATTGCATAAGGATTTTATTTCCCATGGAGATTGGTGACAATGTGGTCTCATACTCCCTCCAATAGGTTTCATATTCCCTCCAACTTTATTCTCATTGCCTTGGTTACATATTTATTCTACTGAGAAATGTTTTGGGCATAAGATTTCCTAGTTTTGCAACATCTCCATTGATGTATTCTAGAAAACCATTATCATCGAATAACTCTTGTTTCTGGGAAACCTAGTGCCTTTTCAAACGACTAGCTCTCTAGGTTTGGCAACTACCCTAGAAACAATAGTTTAAAGCAATTCAACGATTTCTTCTATGTGTATCAGATAATAGAAAGATAATGGAAGCAACCTAGAACTTCCACTTAATCCCTTGCTTGATCTCTTTCCCTCTTAACAGAGCTTGAAACATCTCCCCATACTTAACCCGCTTGGAGAGTACCTACATAGGTACAGCAACAAAGAACCATCAAAGCATCGTGATCTATTACAACATAAACATTACAGAATCAGATATATAAAAAACAAATGATAGAATTCACAAATGATAACATTCACAATTGCACAATCATATGGAAGAAAACTTGAAGACCTTTATTAATAGAAGGGAGAATTACAACCTAGTTGTCTAATCTAGAATCATCCTCCCAGCTTCAATCCCTCTTCACCTCATGAAATAGCAAGATCAAACCAACAACACAATGCTCTTTCTTCAATTACAAACTATCAACACTTCCTTGCAATTCACAATATTCCATCCCATAGATCTCTTAGATGAGGGATCCATCTATAGATGTGTGCAAGGGTGTGATTCATCCATGGGGTTTGATTATTTTCATTCCACTTGTTACAATTGGTTCCACATGGAGATTTCTTGGGTCTCTTACTCATCACTGGGTGAATTCAGAGAGGCAAGTGGCATAGGAGAATTTTCTAGAAGATTCCATGAGTAACCACCTAGCAAAATATCTCGTACATTTATCCATCCTTGCCCATCAAACCCTATAGAAGGCCTAACTAGTATGCATCGTACCCTAACAGTGTACCACTCAGTATGCATTGCACTTTGCCAGTGGAGCAGTCAGTATGGTTCAGTTTAGGCCATTTCTGGATGGTTTCTCGGGTGAAACTTTTGGGGAATGATGTAATCAGATGACTATGTTATTTTAGTGTATGAAACAACTCTTTTAGTAGTTGATGAGCCCTATTTTATTGACATATAAGTTTGGAGTTGATGTGCCCAAATATGTCTATAACAGTTGTCCCCTAAAGCATGAAGTCGTAAATATTGATGTTGGGTGAAATGCTTTATCATGAGGATCCGAAGTTTTGAACTGGAAGGTGACCTACATAAGTTACAATACAATACATCATCATAATATAATTTTCATGACCTAGCTGAGGGAGGCATTCCCATGCCCAGCTTTATAAATTCATTTCATGTACATAGATCAGATAGTCGTCTGTAGATGTAAACTGGTGATTCTCCGGATGTAGAGTCATCATCCTTGGTTTGGACGACCATCTGTGCAGCGCGTTTGTATATTTGATGTTTTTATATCCCTGAATATATCATAGCCCAGATGGATGATGTTAACGCTCGAATCTGCCTCAGGCTGAGAAAGGAAAAACTCAAGGCAACATCAAACCAAGCTCAACCTCGTAGCTAGCCCTACGAGGACAGGAGAGGGCTCTCTCTGGGTCTATCTCGATAAACAAGTTTTCAAAGGGTCTGAGATGACCGATAAGGAATACTAATTTTAGGCTAGTAAAGAGATAGGAAAGTTTGATTTAGATTTTTAAGTTTTTTGTTGGAGAAACGAGAAAGGCAATTTTGGGTGCGGGGATTAAGGTCAGACCTTTGCAGAGTTCGAGTTGGGGCGAGGTAGGTAGTTGTCTTGATGCCTTTGATCAGGTGTACGGATGGATCAGAACGACAAGGAGCTGAAGAGGGCAAGGGAGAACATGGATCCTCTCCAAACTGGCGAAAACATGAAAAACTAAACAAATTTAAAGGAAGAGCACTGTAAACAATGAATTCAACCTCATTTACTCATTCATTTAGTTTCAGAAGCATAAGAAGGAATGGAATACATGTAAACATGAATAAAATAACAATAACTGAGAGATAACACCATCAAGAACTGAAAGCCACAAGAATCCCAACAGGTGCTGCAAAATCTCTGATCTTTCCTTAGCCAAAATATGAAAAATATGTACAATAGTGTGCCAAAATTTTCCCAAGAGTCCAACCTCTGCTACTGAATGAAAATTTACATATATAGATCAAGCTAACCTCATTCCCTAACCTCTAGGGGTCAAGATCCTCCTTCTAGGAGCAGTTTGAACAAATTCTAAACATGGAGAAAGAATCTAGATGACCAAACAACCTGCTTCTAAAAAGAAGGAAACTAATTCATTACATTAATTTCTTGCTAATTTGTGAATGAATCATCTAGAAGAAGGTAGATAAGTGCCATGTTACCTTACATACATCAAATTACATCATTTTGGGTCAAAAATTACATCAAGGAGTGAAACTAGTGAAAACTAGCCGAATTCCTGAGTTGAAGGTGAAAAATTGGCCAAAATCCTCTATGCGCAGCGCCCTGATCTCTATGCATAGTGCACTTTTCCAGCTGATTTTGAGGCACGTCCTGACACCCAAATTAAGCTCACGATAGCTTGTTGGAAAGCCTTGGATGTCTTCTCTCCAACCCAAGTAGAATTTTCCAATTTGGAGCTCATTTTCCCCGTCAAAACTGAATTCTCCCAGAGGTACTTCCTGCTATGGCAAAAGGTGGTTTTCATGATGTGTTTGGACCTTTTGACCATCCAGATCTTGATGAAATGATTCAGAAATAGCTGAGAATGTGTAATGCTTCATGAAAAATCCAAAACTACAAGCCATTTGTCATTTGGACCTCCCAATCTTTTGGGCCGCGCGCGGCACGCTCCGCGTTGAACCAAAAAACCTGTTTTGCAAGCCAAAAATTTCAAAATGACAAAACATTTCTCCGAATTTACTCAAATTCGGAGTGAAGACCCCCCATCATGTGTTATGCTCATCTAGTGAAGCTTCGGCCAAAACTCGAAGTGGATCCGACCTCTTTCACCGTTTTAGTGCCTTGCTCAATCGCCTCTTTAGGACCTTCATTTTCACTTGGCAAACATGCATGCGAGACCAATAGTGAATTTTCATATGACGAAGCATGTCCTTATCTCTGTTTTCCTTCGCCAATAATTTCTCCAAATGAGTGTTTACCCGGATGAGCATAGATTCTCGATCAATCGGTGTCAAATCACTTGGTCTCTTTCGGGCCAATTCTTGGTCTTCCCAGATTTTGCGCAGCTCATAAAGTGTATGTTCATCTTCCAGCTATTTGTTGCGCTGCTCCAAGTAGTTGATCACCCACTTATCCATCTGCAATTTCTTTTGCAGCGACTCATTCTCAGCCCTTTGCTCTCGAATGATCTCCTTTAGCTCCGAGCTAGGAGAGCTAGTATCAACATCAATGATATCCGTGTCCTAACCTCCTGAAGGACCCTCATCAAACATGGGCCTCTTGCCCCTATCTTGGATCTGTACCTGTGCTGAAGAAGAAGGCGAGACCCCTTCCACATGATGTGGAGATAATACTCGCTGTATTGATGAAGTCAACGAGACCCCTTCCACCCTGGGTGGAGATAGTACTCATCGTGCAGATGCAAATAAGGCCCTGTGGCCTCGCTGATATGTCACATACACTAGAGAATTGACATGCTCGGTCTCAGGAATGTCAAACTGATGTGAAGGCCCTCCCTCATCATGAAATATCTCTGGAGGTGGCTGAGACGCTATGAAGAAGTCACGAGAAATAAAATCCTCCCAAGTAATTCCCTGTTGTGCCAACTGATGAACCACCACGATCTTGATCAAGGAATAATGATAAATACTGTTATGCTACTTTGCTAGGGTCTTCCTTTGTACAAGAGGCACCATCTTCTCTATGTTGCGAAACATGAAGTATGGAATGTTCATCATACGTACCCTTGTAAAATGCATCAACAAACGGACATGGTACGCATAAAGACAGGAGAATCTGCCCTCACAACTGAAATACCGAATGATAAGTTTCATCAAAGGTGCAAATTTATCATTCAGGTAGTGGAAAGGAAAAACTCTGCTCAAGTGCTTCATATACCAAGGTTTGATGTATGGCTGATAGTAGGATTTCTCTAACTGTTGACGTTTATTCCATTTCTCTCCTACATTTGGTATCCCAGTGGCCTCTGCAATAATATTTGGTGACAAAATGAAATCAACTCCGGAAATGTTTACATGGCCATCATGTAAATGTAGAACGAACAAACGAGCTAGCTCACGATGATGCTGGAAGTGTGAAATTAATTCATAATAGTGATAGCATGACTGATGGCGAAAACAATCCATTGCAAGTGGGCAAGCTTGCAATTGAGCCAAAGAAGTAGGCTCTTCCCTGAGAATCTTACCACCTTTGCCACCTCTGCGAGACCTTCTTGTCACATTCCCCTCTGCTGTAGAATCACTATCATACTGTTGTTCATACTCTAACCCCGTGTCTGACATGGCTTTGGTGTCAAGATGTCTATGATACATATAGTAATACAAATGTGGTCGAGTCAATTTTCAATGTATACTCAAAACATTAGTAATCTTTCCATAGCATCAAACAAACCATGCCATATTTAACAATGCTCTGTTTTCAATGAATTTACAAAAACAATCCCCTTCTGAAAAATGAGAAAAATACAATGTGCACTCTTTGGAATGTTTGACTAGGGTGCACAAATGAGTAAGGAGTTGGTTTTGTCATCAATGAAGGATGAGAGACATCTTACTAAACCACCCACATAGTTTAAAACAACTTAAGGGATGCCTTTGTTATGAACCTAGGGTTTCATTTTCCCAAAACCCAATACATCAAATCTCTTCTTTGAAACATGTATCAAACACCCTAACATTACTAGGCAGCAATAACATACCTATTTGGAAGCTTGGAGTGACTTTGGTTGAGTTCTGACCGCATACACTGGTTTTTCTGTGGCTGAGATCCAATGCGCAGGGCTCAACCCCAATGTGCAGCGCACACTCCTATGCATAGCGCCTTTGTAAATTTTCACTGGCTCAAACTGCCCAATGCACAACGCACCACCCAATGTGCAGCGCACACTTCCTATGCGCAGCGCACACCTGTAATAGGAAATTGCAGCGCACACTTCCACGGGTTTGCAAATTGGTTTTTCGCCCTCCAATACTTGAACACGCCCTTGCTTTGATATTTGGTGAACAAATAGACTTGCTTTCCCCTTATATACAAACAAAATATCTAATTTGATTTAAATTGATTCAAAAACCCACTTTGTAAGGTTTGGCACTTTTCACTTTTGGTCTTTTAATACAACAGTGCTTTTTGATTTTCTCATGCTTTTCTGAAGTTTGGACTGATGATCTTTTGTTGATTTTTTTACAGGGTGTTGGCATTATGGCACAGGTTTCGAGCTATGGCACAGGTGTTGTCCTTGATGGCAACTCTCTTTGGTAACGGATCTCAGTTCAGGCACTCAGAAAGAAGAAAAAGACATATACGCAGGTTCATCTAGAAAAATGTGCGTATACACGCGGGTTATACATTACCAAAGCGCGTATATGTTGGGGATCATATTTTTGGTCCTTGGTAGTTAGTCCTTGCAATTTGGACCTATGTTTTGGACCAAGGCATCTCGGCAGATGTGTTGATCCCTAGTTTTGGGTTCATGGTATTGAAATGTTATGGTTTTGGACCTTGGTATTGAGGAAGGCCTAAGACTATAAAAGAGGAAGGAGATCATGTGGCAAATAATCATCTGAATTATTATTGAACATCTGATAAAGTGCTAGAGCTGGTATAATTTGGTAATGTTGCAGATCTGGATCTAAATGAAGAAGGAACATTAGCGCAAAAGGAGGATAAGTTCTATTCATGGGTCATAATCTTTAAGCTTGAATGATAGTATCTTTGTATGATTTTGATCTGCTAGATATGACGCTTGCTTGATCTATCTGATAATCTGGGTTAATTAATGATTGAATAGTTGAAAGAGTGAATTATCCTTCATAAGATCTGTACGCAGGTTCAGTAAGGCGAAGATGTGTATACACGCAGTTTCAGTGAAGTAAAGGAGCGTATACGCAGGTTGTTCCATACACAGAAGCGTATGCACGCTAGTTTCAGGCTGTTGAAATAGAGTATATAATCTAAGTTGTGATCTAGCTGCTTCTGACTATTGCTGCTGTGTTATGGGTTCTGTTTTCTGGTGTATGGTTTCTGGTACTGTGTTTTGGGTACAGCTGTAAGAAGAATATCTACTTGATTCAGATCTAATTTGTAAAAAGCAGATTGGTTGATTCTTGTTTGATGTTCATGGATCTAGTCTGAAAATTGATGAATCGTGGTCCCTGGAAGAAAGAAAAGGTTGTAGCCTTCTATAGGCCAGCACCTACATACTAGTATCTTGGCTAGTGCAAGAGCTAAGGGGGTTGTAGCTCCCTTCCAGGAGAGCCTGAAAACGAGAGAGAGTTGTAACTCTCTGCAGGTTGCAGCCTGCGTACTGGTAAAGGACTGCACCAGTACATTGTAAACAGTATCCTGGTTCAGTAAGAAACAGATTTCGATTGCCTTATCTACAGCTGAAGCGGATTATGTGGCAGTTGCATCTTGCTTCACTCAACTCCATTGGATGATGCAGACCCTGCAGGATTTTCAAATCACTTGTACACCACCTATCCCCATCTTATGTGATAATACAAGTTCAATCAGCATTTCAAAAAATCCTTTCATGCATTCAAAGACCAAGCACATACCGATCAAGTATCACTTTCTTCGAGAACAAGTGTTGGAACAAAAGGTCAAATTGGAGTATGTTCCTTCTAAGGAACAAGTTGCTGATATTTTTAACAAACCATTGCCCATGAAAACTTTTGAATATCTCAGACAGAAGCTGGGAGTTGTTGATGTATCATCTTGTTGTTAAATCTTGCCAGTTTCAGAGAAAAATGGGTGTACGCGTGTTGGATAAGGAGTATCTGCGTACATACGCTGGTTTGTGCAAAGAAAGTTGCGTATATGGAGGCTTGATGGATATTAGAAGGAGCAGGCTCTGGTTGAAGATATTCTGATGTGGGTCTGACAGAGACCATCTGGCACAGGTTCAGGGGGAGCAGATAATCTTCTAATAATGCATTGTTGGCATTATCTTAGAAGCTTTTGGTTCTGGTTCATACCTGTTGTTGATTTCAGATGGAACAAAGACAAAGGGAGAACAGAAGGAAATCTTGGTTGCTGATCTGAATGAAGATTGACAGTTGTTGCTGCTATCAGTTGTTGATGACTTTCATAAGTCATGTTTTAAATATTCATCTCTATGTCATGTATCTCTTTCTTATATGGTGTCAAGGTCATGTAATGGCCTATATTGGTTCCCCACTATGCCTGGGATGAAGATGTAATGTTCTTGATCATCATATGTAAATTTCTGATGTATATGGATGATCCCCACTTGGTTGGGTTATGGATGTATGTATTAAGTCTTTTGGTAATAGGAAGGTCTTGTATTGTTGCATAAGTCCTGGTTCTTCTTAAAGAACATCTTTTTGCAGATCTTGCCTATAGACAGGGGGAGCATGGTCAGCCTGTACTCACGGGGAGCACAACCCTTTGCCCTTGATGACAAAGGGGGAGAATGATCTTGAGGATCTTTGTGTTGCCATCAAGTCCAAAGGGGGAGATTGTTGGCATTATGGCACAGGTTTGGAGCTATGGCACAGGTGTTGTCCTTGATGGAAACTCTCTTTGGTAACGGATCTCAGTTCAGGCACTCAGAAAGAAGAAAAAGATATATACGCAGGTTCATCTAGAAAAATGCGTGTATACACGTGGGTTATACATTACCAAAGCGCGTATATGTTGGGGATCATATTTTTGGTCCTTGGTAGTTAGTCCTTGGAATTTGAACCTATGTTTTGGACCAAGGCGTCTCAGTAGATGTGTTGATCCCTAGTTTTGGGTTCATGGTATTGAAATGTTATGGTTTTGGACCTTGGTATTGAGTAAGGCCTAAGACTATAAAAGAGGAAGGAGATCATGTGGCAAATAATCATCTGAATTATTATTGAACATCTGATAAAGTGCTAGAGCTGGTATATTGGTAATGGTGCAGATCTGGATCTAAATGAAGAAGGAACATTAGCGCAAAAGGAGGATAAGTTCTATTCATGGGTCATTCTTTAAGCTTGAATGATAGTATCTTTGTATGATTTTGATCTACTAGATATGACACTTGCTTGATCTATCTGATAATCTGGGTTAATTAATGATTGAATAGTTGGAAGAGTGAATTATCCTTCATAAGATATGTACACAGGTTCAGTAAGGCGAAGAAGCGTATACACGCAGTTACAGTGAAGTAAAGGAGCATATACGCAGGTTGTTCCATACGCAGAAGCGTATGCACGCTAGTTTCAGGCTGTTGAAATAGCGTATATAATCTAAGTTGTGATCTAGCTGCCTCTGACTATTGCTGCTATGTTCTGGGTTCTGTTTTCTGGTGTATGGTTCTGGTACTGTGTTTTCGGTACAGATGTAAGAAGAATATCTACTTGATTCATATCTAATTTGTAAAAAGGAGATTGGTTGATTCTTGTTTGATGTTCATGGATCCAGTCTGAAAATTGATGAATCGTGGTCCCTCGAAGAAAGAGAAGGTTGTAGCCTTCTGTAGGCCAGCACCTACGTACTAGTATCTTGGCTAGTGAAAGAGCTAAGGGGGTTGTAGCTCCCTTCCAGGAGAGCCTGAAAACGAGAGAGAGTTGTAGCTCTCTGCAGGTTGCAGCCTACGTACTGGTAAAGGACTGCACCACTACATTGTAAACAGAATTTTCTAATTAAAGAAAGATAGAGACGAATTGCAGCAGGTGGCTTTCACCCACGTTGGGCTTCCACCTTATATCTTGTGTTCTTGTGTGTGATTGTCTTTCTGCTCTGTTTTACTGTCATTGGTTACTTCTTATTTGATTCTGCATCTCAGATTAACAATCATCATCAGAAAGTTAAAGGAAATTAAAAGATTTCTTTGTATACGCGGGTTTCCTTCTGAATAGTTGTGTATATACGTGGGTTTAATTAACTGAAGTAGCGTATACAATTTGGCTTTAGAAAAGGAATATTTGACCTGATAATATTGATTCACCCCCCCTCTCAGTATTATTTCCAACACAGGGATCTAGAATTTCGGCTTAGGAGAAGATCAGAGACTTGCTCTGAAACTTTTTGAGATAAAACAAATACAATTATTTACATAACAATTTTTAGTTCCAAAATAGAGTTTTGGACTAAAAATGTTTTTAAATTCTTTCTTAGGAAAAATATTAAATGAAAATCTTTTGAAACCAACCTCATGGCCTGCAGGGTTTTAGTATGTGTATGCATGAGACTCAAAACCCTAGACTCTAGGACTAAAGACCCTTTTTAACAAAACTCATCATGTATGACAATGAAGAAAATGACCATGTACTTGTATTTTTAGAGAGATTTTTACTAACCCTGTAGGGACAAACATGAGGGAACACAAGACAACCAGACCCCCTCGTCAGTCAATGGCATGTCCCTAGCAAAATGCAATGAAGTGGAACAAGCGAGACACCTAAAAATGATATGCAAAAGCGAAAAGATCTCTGACGGAGGGCTGTAAGGACTGACTCTAACATTGGCTCCAATGGGGATGGTGGCTCCTTGGAGACGCCACGAACGGTTGATCTTTGGGAGAGCAGACGAGTGCCTTTCATTCATTGGGCGATGGAGTCATTATTTCAACAATTAACAGAAAACTTTGACACATTTATTTACTTCAGATTTGACTGAAAACTGAACACAACTCTGACCTAAACTGACTCGATTTTGAAGACTAAAAGGACTGACAAAACTGACTCGACAAATCTCAATTCAACTAACCTTCATCTCCAGATTTATAGCCTTCACTGCGGGCCCTAGACTGAAGATGAAAGGTCAGCACACATATGCAATAGAGCAGAAGTAAAACGATATATACAATGATGATGAAATGAGCAGAAAATACTTAGAAATGGTATCGCTTTAGCAGCCGACCATTGATCGGCCCTCCAGGATAATCATCTCCATTCATTTCCTTGAGAAGAAAAGCCTTCTGACCACGATATGATGCAATCTTATAAGAACCCTTCCATAAATTTTCAAATTTGTCGTGCTTTCCTTTATCTTCATTCCGGGCATCCCACTTTAAAACCACCCCATCCAGGTGAAACTTATCTGTTTTTGCCTTTCTATCATAAATCTTCTTTATGCGCTCCTGCAACTTTAAAGTATTTTGAAATAATTCCTCCCGTGTCTGCTGTAAATGAATCATCTGATTAATTCGCCTCTGCATGGGATCTCCCTCACTACCGGCTTCTTGAAGCAATTTGACTACCGGAATAGCAAGTGAAGTAGGAAAAACCGTGTCCGTCCCGTACACCAACTCGAAAGGAGACAGGCCAATAGACTTTTTCTGACTTACCCTATCATCCCATAGTGCATTCACTAATTTCTTATGCCAACCCTTTTTATTGATTTCCAGCAACTTTTTAATGATATTTACCAAGGACTTATTTGAAGATTCTGCCAACCCATTTCCTTGCAGATGGTAGGCAGTCAAATGCCCCAAACTGATATTGTACTTATAGCAAAATTCAACCATTCTATTTGACTTGAATGCCACTGCATTATTTGTCATTAGCTTACTAGGACACCCAAAACGTGACAATATATTATTTTCAAGAAAAGAAATAATTACCACATTCGTGGCCTGTCGGGTGGGAATTGCTTCAATCCATTTTGTGAAGTAGTCTATAGCTGTCAATATCCATCTATGTTGTCCTGACGATGCCGGATGAATTTCCCCTATGAAATCCAAGCCCCACTGCTAAAATGGTGCACTGAGCTCAATTGGTTTGAGAGGCAATGGTTGTAGTTTCTGCTTTCCTTGAAAAATTTGGCATTCGTGACAATTCTTAACAGCCTTATATACATCTGAAAATAACGTAGGCCAATAAAAACTTGCCCTTAGAATCTTATTTGCTATGGTTTTCCAAAACATATGGCCCCTGAAGTCACCTCTATAAAAATATTCCACAACTCGATTGGCTTCCTCCTCTACCAAACAATTCAGCAACAATCCACCAGGGTCTTTCCAATATAATGCAGAATTAAGGATGCAAAATTTAGCAGCTTTCAATTTCAATGTTCTACTCTTATTTCTAGGCATCCCGGGAGGTGAAGACAAATTTTGAAGTACGTATATAATGTCAGCATACCAAGGAGAAGAAACAAAAATATCAGATGTCTGATTTACCAGAGTCTCCTCATCTTCATCGGACATAGCAGCAATCAAATTTATGTCTAGAACATGCATATTTATTTCAGCCATTAATTTGGCGAGTCCTTGACCTTTGATCAGCTTGGTTGGTTTAATCTCCACATCATACTCTAACAACGCAGGAATCCACTTACCCTACCTTCCTTCTAGATCTTCCTGTACCAAAACATCCTTTACTGTTGCATTAGGAACATATGTTATAATGTGGGAATGCAATATATACACACAGAAGTCTTTCAAGGCCTTTACAAGCGCAAGTAGATTGTTTTTCAATGATGTTGTATTTCAATGCTCCGTCTCTTATAATACGACTGAAAAAGGCAATAGGCTTCTCAACTCCATCCCTTTTTCGCATTAGTACAGCTGCCAAAGTGTGCTCAGAAGCAAATGAAAACAAAATGAAGTGATGTGTATAATCTGGGCTAATTAAAGTAGGGGCTGAAGAAAGATCTAACTTTACCAAATTGAATGATTTCACCGCTTCTTCTGTCCACTTTAACTGACTGTCCTTTTTCAGCATGTTCGTGATTTCTCTAAGATGCTCGGCAAGATTTGGAATGAAACGACGCATAAAATTCAGTTTGCCATTAAATGACTGTATTTCTTTCTTGTTCCAGGGCTGTTCAATCTGCTAGATGGCCTGAACACGTGCAGGGTCCACACGAATTTCATCTTTTGATATGATGTGGCCAAGGAGCTTACCTTCATCCATGGCGAAAAAGGCTCTTTTTTGGATTAAGCGAAATGCCATATTTGTTGCACTTTTGAAAAACAATTTTCAAATGATATAAATGCTCCTCATCAAAATTTGAAAACACGGTTAAATCATCAAGGTAAACGACCAAAAATACATCTTTCTCATTGGCAAAAGCCATGTCCATTGCACGCTGAAAAGTGGCACCTGCATTTTTCAAACCAAACGGCATATTTGCATAATGAAACGTTCCCCATGGAGTGGTGAACGCGGTTTTGTCACGATCATCTTCATGCACTAAAATCTGATTGTATCCTAAATAGTCGTCGAGTAGTGACATCCTTGATGCTCCAACTACTCGCTGCAATATATGGTCCATTTTGGGTAGCGGATAATTGTCTTTTAAGGACACCTTATTCAAATTTCTGAATTCAATACACAAACGGATCTCACTGGTTTTCTTTCTTACGGGTACCAAATTTGATATCTAATCGAAAACTCTGATAGGCACAATGATTCCTGACTTATACAACTTGTTCACTTCTTTTTCTACCAATGGCAGCAGCTTAGGATTGATTCTCCTCAACTTTTTACGGAAAGGCTTCTGATTTGGTTTTATAGGGATAGTATGCTGAATGATATTAGTGTCATATGTTTTCATATCTGAGTAATCCCAAGCAAAAATGTTAGAAAATGAAGACAACAATCTGATATATTCTTCCTTTACCTTTGGTGACAATGACTTTGATAGCTTTACCATCTTGGGATTCTCAGTTGTCGCAATGTTTACCTCCTCAACACCTTTTTCAGTCGGTCTCAATGTCCGTTTGTGGGCCACATCGTCTTGGTCAAACAGCTCCTCCAAAGGAATCAATCCCTTAGGAATAATGTTATCTTTAAGTTGGATCACATCCATTTGATTTACTTTCATATCAACATTACCATCATCATATCCTGTATCTATGGAGGTATCTTTAAACTTACCCTTATTCTGCAGAAAATCATTAATCTCTTCATCATCCTGAAAGACTTGCCAACATCGCTGATTATCGGGAATGGTGGGGCGGTGTTTCACATGAATTTCAAATTTGTTGCTGGAATTCATTGGGATTTTTAAATTGCTTTCTGCCTTAGCTAGCGCATCAGCAACACCATTTTGAATGCGAGGCACACATGTCAAAGTATGATCAGAAAAGAGTTTCAAAATATCTAAAACTACATTTCGATATGCCCTCATGCGAGGATGCTTAGCTTGAAACTCACCCTTCACCTACTTTATCACCAACTCTGAATCACCATATATTGCAATTATTTTTGCTTTCAGCTTACTAAGAATCTTAAGGCCAGCAATGAGAGCCTCATATTCCACTTCATTATTAGAACAGTCAAATGCTAGTTTATAGGAACAGACTCTCACCTTGCTTGGAACTTTGTCTTGAGCGCAAAAGGGACTTCGAATCCACACACCAATACCAGCACCATCACCACCTACTGTGCCATCAAAATCCATGTTCCAGAGACCATCTTCATCCTCCTCCAAGTGCTGAAATTGTGTTAGCTCTGTTTTTTCTATTTGCTGCCCATTATCTTCAGCTGTTTGCTCCATCATAGCTTGTGTTTCACTTCTTTCTTTCTGCAGAACTTCTCTAAAATTCTCAGTGATTTCCGGTATATCTTCTGCCTGAACTAATTGACTATCTATCTCATTAAAACTATCAGCAAACAAAACAAATGACTCCAAAGCTGTATGTACATAATTTACAGGATGATTGATTGGTTTTTCTTTGCTTGTTATCATGTATTTCATCTTCTGCTCTCCATATAGCTTTCTCATTTGACCGAAGACTCGAATTGTAGCATAAGAAAAATCTAACTGTAGTGTACCTTTCAACTTAGCCCCACAAGATCTTGAAAGCAGCATACCAAAACGTGGAGGAATGTCCGCCACAACCACATCCATCAAGACATTCTTAGCTGGAATTTTATCTAAGCTTACCACCAAGTCCTTGATCAATCCGATACACTTTACATGGCTAGAATCAAATGAATACAAATCATGGTATTTTCTTGTAATATCTAATCCCAACTTTTCCATGATTGCTCTTGGCATCAAATTATGTGAAGCACCCGAGTCAAACATAGCATTATGTAAAACATACTCGTTCAACCTCAAACTGATGTAAAAGGGAGGAACATCACTTTCAGGAGACTCACCATCTAAAGCAGGCCCAAAAATCAATTCCGGTTGATCATCTTCAACATTTACCGTGTCAAACATGGGATCAAAATTCAGAAATTTGGAGACTTGACCTCGACAGCTGCTGTTTTTCATGATTTCAGTCAAAGGAATAGATACTTTCAGTTTTGAACTTTCGTTCTCCAAACTAAATGCCGAAACCCTTTCAACCTCTTTGACCAGAACTTCTCTTTTTTCAACTTTATTCGTCATTGTGTTTGGTATTTGATTTACCTTGTCTGTTGATGATGATTTACTTGCTGCGAGATCAATTATCTCTTTTCCTTTACTTTGTGGTACAGCTGAATCATTTTTTGCTGAAATCTCCTTCTTCTTCTGAATGGGGTTTATGGGAACGTCTCGATTTCTTAATGAGTATTGTTTCTGTGGGGCGGATAAAGCATTCATGTATCCTCTTTGGTACTCCTCTGATTCTTCTTCAAGTGCTGCATCATTTGATAGAATATAATCCTCATCTTGGTGTGTGGTGGAGCTTTGTACAAATTCTTCCTCTTCTGTAATATAGGTAGGCAGATCATCAAGAGTAAAGAAATGATTTTCCTCCCCTACTGTATCACCTTCATCATCATATTCTTGACTAACAAAATTTTTCTGAAGATGAGTCTTTACCTGCTACTGAACTACAGGCTCTTGTGTTCTTTGTTCACGTTGCTTAATTCTAAATTGTGGCTGCTGCTGAACACGGAAATTAGGATTTTGGATCTGCGGTTCTGGCTTGTCAGGAGTGACCTTTTCAACCATCTTCTCGACCTTGTGAAGTATCTAATCTGATGTAGAAGCTTCTTCTTTGATGGTCACTCACTTCTCAACTTTCATCCTAGCTCTTTTATCATTCAAATTTGCTTCTACACTAATAACAATCTTTTGCATATCCTCTAAGGTAGGCGGATCTCTGTCCCGTAATGAATAAGCCATCTTCGAATCAAAACCATCCAGGAATTTAAGAAGAGCTGATTTTCCAGATGGTCTTAAATCATCCGGAATAGCATTATAAACTGTATTAAATCTGATAATGTAGTCTTGGACAGACTCACCATGATTGCGTTTGATATTGTTATACTCGACATTGATCTGAAGTGGATCTTTTCTGAGTTCCCAACGATCTAGAAACTATTTATGAAGTTCAGCCAATGTAGGTACACCTCTAGCTCCCAAACCTCTGAACAATTTTCTTACCTCTCCTCCGAATGTTTGAACAAACAATCGCATAGTTACATCCTCCTCATCAATCTCATGTAAATCACAAAAATCTGCCATTTTGTCTGTGTTGCTGAGCGGACACACTGTGAGGAGTGCCATCAAATATGGGAATCTTACTCTGATAATCCGTGGGCATATCATGCAATTGCTGAGGTAAAGCAAGAGGTGCGAAACGAGCAGCCATTGCTCTAGCTGGATTTAGTCTAGGGGTTGTTGGTGGAGTGGGTGTAGCTGCAGTATGAGGAGGTGTATGCAGAGGAGAAGCGATGTGGGATGAAGGAAGGGAATTGGTTGCAGATTCTGAATAAGTAATTATAGGTTGCAGGGAGATAGTGGGAATGAAAGGCGGTTCAGTAGGAATTTTCGAAGCGGAAGCGGTGACAGTAGATCCAATATTTGCAGATGCAACTTCTAGGAAATCAGCAAGATTTGTAGCTTGGATGTCACTCTGAAGGTGTCTCAAGATAAAATTTTCAATTAATTTATTGTGTTTTTCAAATTCAAGAGCTGCAGCAAAATCAGGATTTGGAACAAGAGAATCAAGTGCACTTTCGGAGTTGGTTTTAAACAGCGACAATTCAAACTTCTCGTCAAAGTCAAGTTCTTCAAGATACTTAAAAATTGCACGACAAGAATGAGACTTCAACACAGGAATTATGGGACCTTCTTGTCAGTGTATTCTCGCAATGAGATTTGGGTTCTCATAAACGGGAGGAGGATCTGGATTAGGATTTAATCTTGTGTATCTTCTTGAAGCCAGTGTGGAATTATTTCGAACCAGCAAAAGGACACAAACAATTTTCAGCCTATCAATGTCTAGACTCAATCATCCAAGGTCTAGAATGAATAAATATACTGGGGTAAATTTCAAATCAAGTGCTACATTCACAAGCTCACCGGAGATCGACTGAAGCAACGTTTATCTACTTGCGCTTATGCATAGCAACAACGTTTCGAAGGCTACCTGGCATATCTTCAGACTCTGTCTAATACCTATGTAGCAAACACATCAACCAGCAAACAATATCAATTGTCCCCAGCGGAGTCACCAATATGTTAACGCTCGAATCTGCCTCAGGCTAAGAAAGGAAAAACTCAAGGCAACATCAAACCAAGCTCAACCTCGTAGCTAGCCCTACGAGGACATGAGAGGGCTCTCTCCGGGTCTATCTCGATAAACAACTTTTCAAAGGGGTTGAGATGACCGATAACGATAAGGAATACTGATTTTAGGCTAGTAAAGAGATAGGAAAGTTTGATTTATATTTTTAAGTTTTTTGTTGGAGAAACGGGAAAACGCATTTTGGGTGCGGGGATTAAGGTCAGACCTTAGCAGAGTTCGAGTTGGGGCGAGGTAGGCAGTTGTCTTGATGCCTTTGATCAGGTGTATGGATGGATCAGAATGACAAAGAGCTGAAGAGGGCGAGGGAGAACATGGATCCTCTCCAAACTGGCGAAAACATGAAAAACTAAACAAATTTAAAGGAAGAGCACTGTAGACAATGAATTCAACCTCATTTACTCATTCATTTAGTTTCAGAAGCATAAGAAGGAATGGCATACATGTAAACATGAATAAACTTACAATAACTAAGAGATAACACCATCAAGAACTGAAAGCCACAAGAATCCCAACAGGTGCTACAAAATCTCTGATCTTTCCTTAGCCAAAATATGAAAAATATGTACAATAGTGTGCCAAAATCTTCCCAAGAGTCCAACCTCTGCTACTGAATGAAAATTTACATATATAGATCAAGCTAACCTCATTCCCTAACCTCTAGGGGTCAAGATCCTCCTTCTAGGAGCAGTTTGAGCAAATTCTAAACATGGAGCAAGAATCTACATGACCAAACAGCCTGCTTCTATAAAGAAGGAAACCGATTCATTACATTAATTTCTTGCTAATTTGTGAATGAATCATCTAGAAGAAGGTAGATAAGTGCCATGTTACCTTACATACATCAAATTACATCATTTTGGGTCAAAAATTACATCAAGGAGTGAAACTGGTGAAAACTAGCCGAATTCCTGAGCTGAAGGTGAAAAATTGGCCAAAATCCTCTATGTGCAGCGCCCTGATCTCTATGCACTGTGCACTTTTCCAGCTGATTTTGAGGCACTTCCCGACACCCTAATTGAGCTCACGATAGCTTGTTGGAAATCCCTGCATGTCTAATTTCCAACCCAAGTGGAATTGTCTAATTTGGAGCTCATTGTCCCCCTCAAAACTGAATTCTCCCAAAGGTACTTCCTGCTGTGGCAAAAGGTGGCAACAAGGTGGTTTTCATGATGTGTTTGGACCTTTTGACCACCCAGATCTCGATGAAATGCTTCGGCAATAGCTGAGCATGTGTAATTATTCATGACAAATACAAAACTACAAGCCATTTGTCATTTGGACCTCCCAATCTTGTGGGCCGCGCGCTGCGCGTTGAACCAAAAAACCTGTTTTGCAAGCCAAAAATTTCAAAATGACAAAACATTTCTCCGAATTTTCTCAAATTCAGAGTGAAGACCCTCCATCATGTGTTATGCTTAGTTAGTGAAGCTTCGGCAAAAATGCGAAGTGGATCCGACCTCTTTCGCCGTTTTAGTGCCTTGCTCAATCGCCTCTTTAGGATCTTCATTTTCGCTTTGCAAACATGCATGCGAGCCCATTAGTGAGTTTTCATATGACGAAGCATGTCCTTATCTCTATTTTCCTTTGCCAACAATTTCTCCAAATGAGTGTTTACCCGGATGAGCATATATTCTCGATCAATCGATGTCAAATCGCCGGGTCTCCTTCGGGCCAATTCTTGGTCTTCCTTGATTTTCCGCAGCTCATAAAGTGTATGTTCATCTTCCAGCTATTTGTTGCGCTGCTCCAAGTAGTTGATCATCCACTTAGCCATCTGCAATTTCTTTTGCAGTGACTCATTCTCAGCCCTTTGCTCTCGGATGATCTCCTTTAGCTCTGAGCTAGGAGAGCTAGTATCAACATCAATGATATCCGTGTCCTGACCTCGTGAAGGACCCTCATCAAACATGGGCCTCTTTCCCCTATCCTGGATCTGTACCTGTGCTGAAGAAGAAGGCGAGACCTCTTCCACATGATGTGGAGATAATACTCGCTGTGCTGATGAAGTCAACGAGACCCCTTCCACCTTGGGTGGAGATAGTGCTCATCGTGCAGATGCAAATAAGGCCTTGTGGCCTCGCTGATATGTCACATACACTCGAGCATTGACATGCTCAGTCTCAGGAATGTCAAATTGCTGTGAAGGCCCTCCCTTATCATGAACTATCTCTGGAGATCGCTGAGACGCTGTGAAGAAGTCACGAGAAATAAAATCCTCCCAAGTAATGCCCTACTGTGCCAACTGATGAACCACCATGATCTTGATCGAGGCATAATGATAAATACTGTTATGTTGCTGCGCTGGGGTCTTCCTTTGTACAAGAGGCACCATCTTCTCTATGTTGTGAAACATAAAGTATGGAATTTTCATCATACGTACCCTTGTAAAATGCATCAACAAACAGACATGGTACGCATAAAGACGGGAGAATCTGCCCTCACAACTGAAATACCGAATGATAAGTTTCATCAAAGGTGAAAATTTATCATTCAGGTAGTGGAAAGGAAAAACTCTTCTCAAGTGCTTCATATACCCAGGTTTGATGTATGGCTGATAGTAGGATTTCTCTAACTGCTGACGTTTATTCCATTGCTCTCCTACATTTGGTATCCCAATGGCCTCTGCAATAATCTTTGGTGACAAAATGAAATCAACTCCGGCGAGGTTTACATGGCCATCATGTAAATGTAGAACGAACAAATGAGCTAGCTCACAATGATGTTGGAAGTGTGAAATTAATTCACAATAGCGATAGCATGACTGACAGCGAAAACAATCCATTGCAAGTGGGCAAGCTTGCAATTGAGCCAAAGAAGTAGGCTCTTCCCTGAGAGACTTACCACCTTTTCCACCTCTGCGAGACCTTCTTGGCACATTAACCTCTGCTGTAGAATCACTATCATACTGTTGTTCATACTCTGACCCCGTGTCTGACATGGCTTTGGTGTCAAGATGTCTATGATACATATAGTAATACAAATGTGGTGGAGTCAATTTTCAATGTATACTCAAAACTTTAGTAATTTTGCCACAGCATCAAACAAACCATGCCATATTTAACAATGCTCTGTTTTCAATGAATTTACAAAAACAATCCCCTTTTGACAAATGAGCAAAATACAATGTGTGCTCTTTGGAATGTTTGACTAGGGTGCACAAATGAGTAAGGAGTTGGTTTTTTCATCAATGAAGGATGAGAGACATCTTACTAAACCACCCACATAGTTTAAAACAACTTAACGGATGCCTTTGTTATGAACCTAGGGTTTCATTTTCCCAAAACCCAATACATCAAATCTCTTCTTTGAAACATGTATCAAACACCCTAACATTACTAGGCAGCAATAACATACCTATTTGCAAGCTTGGAGTGAGTTTGGTTGAGTTCTGGGCGCATACACTAGATTTTCTATGGCTGAGATCCAATGCGCAGCGCTCAACCTCAATGCGCAACGCACACTCCTATGCGCACCGCCTTTGTAAATTTGCACTGGCTCAAACTGCCCAATGCACAGCGCACCACCCAATGCGCAGCGCACACTTCCTATGCACAGTGCACACATGTAACTCTATCCACGGGTTTGCAAATTGGTTTTTCGCCCTCCAATACTTGAACACGCCCTTGCTTTGATATTTGGTGAACAAATAGACTTCTTTTCCCCTTATATACAAACAAAATATCTAATTTGATTTGAATTGATTCAAAAACCCACTTTGTAAGGTTTGGCACTTTTCACTTTTGGTCTTTTAATACAACAATGCTTTTTGATTTTCTCATGCTTTTCTGAAGTTTGGACTGATGATATTTTGTTGATTTTTTTTTGCAGGGATCTAACATTTCGGCTTAGGATAAGATCAGAGACTTGCTTTGAAACTTTTTGAGATAAAAAAAATACAATTATTTACAATAACAATTTTTAGTTCCAAAACAGAGTTTTGGACTAAAAATGTTTTTAAATGCTTTCTAAGGAAACATATTAAATGAAAATGTTTTGAAACCAACCTCATGGCCTGTAGGATTTTAGTATGTGTATGCATGAGACTCAAAACCCTAGACTCTAGGACTAAAGACCCTTTTTAAAAAAACTAATAATGTATGGCAATGAAGAAAATGACCATGTACTTGTATTTTTAGAGAGATTTTTACTAACCCTGTAGGGACAAACATGAGGGAACACGAGACAACCAGACCCCCTCGTTAGTCAATGGCATGTCCCTAGCGAAATGCAATGAAGTGGAACAAGCGAGACACCTAAAAATGATATGCAAAAGCGAAAAGATCTCTGACGGAGGGCTGTAAGGATTGACTCTAACAGATGAAACTAGATCCGAGTTCTTCAAACTCGTTCAGTCTCTACTTGATGTACAAGTCAATCCATGTGAAGAGATGTTATGAAGTTGAACATGGAAAGACATCACCTAATTACCAGCCAATAATGTGAGTTGTTAACAAACGCGAGAGGAATCACTGATAATTATAATGACACTCAAGGTACTATAGTATAATTCACATGGTGTGAATATATGATCCGATGTCGAACACCACAAAAAATCTTTTAGTCGAAGGCCATTGACATCAACCTATCGCCGTAAGTGAGAAACTTGCCATTGATGCATGCAAGCTTCAAAGCACTGAAAGGGTTGTTTCTAAGTCAACTTCTTGGATAATGAGCTAATGTCGACAAGAAGTGACTCATCATAGGAGGGCCTTGACGTATCCCACATCTACGACATGAAACGAATCAAATGATTTCTGGAGGTGAAAATGAACTGATGACACAAGATTCAGGAATGGTGGTAATGAAAAAAATGAAAGTTGGAGGTATTGTAGTGGATGAGGCATTAACTAGATTGTGGTTTCTCAACTGAATGACTTCTCTTGAACATGTCGGTGACACTGAGATGGATTGGTAGCGTTATCCCCAAAATTTGGATGGTGTCAAAGACCAATGGTGAGATGATCGGTGAATGGAATAACCCAACTTGACTCAATAATGGTGATGGAGTGAAAGTGTCATGTTCAAGAGCAACCTGCTACCGTAAGTTCTTCAAGTTTTTTCCCTTTTTCCCCAGCCATTGCTGACCAATACCTCTTTATTTTTGTCAATCTTGATGAGGATAACATATTCTTGTTCTATAATTTTCCCTTTGAGCAAACCTATCGCTATGTTTTAATGAGTCTAGCGATAGTGAAACTCGGTCTCTTCTAGAATGGACAAGTTTGCCACTATTGTTTTAACGAGTTTAACGACAAGGATAACTCGGTTCTTTTCATGTTTAGAGAGTTTGAAAAGGGATGAAAAGGAAATTCCATAAGTTATTTTGCGTAAAATAATCCCTTAGGTCTGAAAAAGGATAGAATAATACAAAAGGGATGACTTTTCCAATCACTTTAACGAGTTGAAAAAAACAAGTGCTCAACCTTTTCATAAGATAATCCCTTAAATCCGAAAAAGTATAAAATCATACAAAAGGGATGACTTTTCCAATCACTTTAACGAGCTGGAAAAGGCAAGTTCTCGACAATATTTTCATATTTAACGAGTCTGAAAAGGGTTTAGAGGAGACTCGATTTTTGAGGAACGAGTGGTGTCTAGGGTAGCAACTAGTTCTGGTGAATTTGGAACTTCTCAAAACATGGTGATTTCTGTGAAGAGGTTGGCTAATAAGACCACTCATCATAATTGTTCCTCAAAAAGGGGTAAAACGACCAAGTGGAAGCGTATGATCGGCCAAAGGAATGGTGGTGATGTGATGTAAACAACCAAGGTTCAAAAGGTTGATAGAACGACAATCAAAAAGGTTAATTACTTGTGAATGGGTTCATTTTCTGACAATCTTCAACCATGGCGGGACTATGCTTGGATTCCGTATCATTTTTATGTAGGAATTTACAGGGTAAGTTCCTCAGACAGAACACCAAAAGGACACCGCTCACAAACAGATCACAGATCAATACACCAGTATTTTGACGTGGTTAAAACCCTCAGGGAGGGAAACAGTCCACGGTCTGCGCCAACGTGGCTACTACAGGCAATTTATTAATAAAAGAATGAAAATTTACATAAGCTTCTCTCATGCACGGTTAACCTACAAATGACCCTCCATGCGCTTTAAATAGAATTCATGGACCAATCGGGTGTCAAGCCACGGATCAAGTGTCGGTAATACCGAGGAGAGAATGAACCGTCGGATCACTACATATCGTGACCGTCGGATTGTAAGTTACAAAATGTACAACGGTAAAGAAACACACTTTACCTAACTCTATACCTAACTCTATACTAGACCAAGTTGAACTTAACTATTCCTATGTGTCGGAATATCCTAACATCCCCCCTTAAGAACAACTTGGGATAGGATTGAAGGATTTACAAATATGACACAATAGGAGAAGGAAGGAGGCACTAGAGCCTATCCCCCCTTAGTGACAACTTCCTGAACTCCAAGCATATATCGAAGTTTAGTGAACTTCGCCTCTGTGAGAGCCTTTGTGAAGATGTCTGCAACCTGATCATCTGTTGAACAATATTGCACTTCAAGAACATGGTCATGAATGAGCTTTCTGATGAAGTGCATGTGAAGTTCAATGTGTTTGCTGCGCTGATGCTGAACTGGATCTTGGCAAAGCTGAATGGCACTTTGATTATCACACCAAAGTGTAGTCGGATGCTGCTGCTCAAAGCCAAATTCTGATAGGATCTGACGAAGCCACAAGGCTTCCTTACTAGCTTCCATGGCACCACGATACTCTGCTTCTGCTGACGAAAGAGAAATGGCAGGCTGTTTCCTACAAGCCCATGTAATAGGTCCTGAACCAAGAGTGAAGACATAACCGGCAGTAGACTTCCGATCATCAGGGTCACCAGCCCAATCAGAATCAGTGAAACCAACTAATAGAGGAGTTGCTTTGGCACTGTAATGAATCCCAAACTCCAGATCTTAAAAATGACGCAGATAGGGCTACCGGAAACCTTTTCGCGTGAAACGAAAGGGGTTCCTCACTGGAACAGATGCTCCGAACACAACAGAGCAGTCCTCTCGGCCCGAAAGCAGTCAGAACAGTAGATCTAGGAAACGACAGCCGCATGCAGTTCTACCGGCTTCAGATTTGGATCACCAACGGACGCGTACAAGAGACTGAAAGTTTGACTCCAGACTGAAAGGGAGAGGAGCTGGCTTACAATCTTCCATGTGAAAATGACGAAGAATATCACAAGCATACTTGGACTGGGAAAGGGAAATACCCTCCTTGGATTGCAAGACTTGAAGACCGAGAAAATAGTGTAAATGTCCTAAGTCTGTCATTTCAAATTTCTTTTTAAGGCTGGACTTCACATGGTTTATAAGGTTGGGATCACTACCAGTAAGAATAAGATCATCAACATAAAGAACAAGGATGATAAGAGAGTTTTCCACTTTCTTGGTGTAGACAGTATTGTCAGAATAACACCTAGAAAAGCCAGATTCTAAAAGAAAGCTATCCATTTTGGCATACCAAGACCAAGGAGCTTGCTTGAGACCATAAAGAGATTTCTGAAGTCGACATACAAGGCTAGAGTCTGTTTGGATGAAGCCAATGGGTTGTTCATATAGATTTCTTCATGCAAGTCCCCATGCAAGAAGGCAGATTTAACATCCATCTGATGGACCTCCCATTTTAAAGAGGCAGCAAGGGAAAGAACAAGGCGGATAGAGTTCATTTTGGCAACAGGGGAGAAGGTTTCAGTGTAGTCAATGCCTTCAACCTGTAAAAAACCCTTAGCAACAAGACGAGCTTTATGTTTATCAACTTTCCCATCTGGTCCATACTTGGTTCTGTAAACCCATTTACATCTAACAAGTTTGCGGCCCTTTGCTAGAGGAACAAGATCCCATGTATCATTTGCCAACAATGAATGATATTCTTCATTCATAGCTACTTCCCAATGTGGATGGCCTGAAGCTTCTGCAAAGTGTCAGGATCATGATTTACTGGAGCTTGAGCCAGTAAAGAAGAGGCTCTTTCAAACTGAGAACGTGTACGTCGCTGATCTGTAGGATCACCGGCAAAATCACCTGCTGCATCCCGAGTAGCACGGACCCATCTTGGAATTTGAGGATCCTGAGAAGGTGGGGGAGGATT
>APFE030408061.1:88465-107890 GCA_000404065.3 Pinus taeda
CGGCTTCAGATTTGGATCACCAAAGGACGCGGCCCTCAAATAGCTCTGATACCATGTAGGAATTTACAGGGTAAGTTTCTCAGACAGAACACCAAAAGGAACCGCTCACAAACAGATCACAGATCAATACACCAGTATTTTGACGTGGTTAAAACCCTCAGAGAGGGAAACAGTCCACGGCCTGCGCCAACGTGGCTACTACAGGCAATTTATTAATAAAAGAATGAAAATTTACATAAGCTTCTCTCATGCACGGTTAACCTTCAAATGACCCTCCATGCGCTTTAAATAGAATTCATGGACCAATCGGGTGTCAAGCCACGGATCAAGTGTCGGTAATACCGAGGAGAGAATGAAACGTCGAATCACTACATATCATGACCGTCGGATTGTAAGTTACAAAATGTACAACGGTAAAGAAACACACTTTACCTAACGCTAACCTAACTCTATACTAGACCAAGTTGAACTTAACTATTCCTATGTGTCGGAATATCCTAACATTTTACACAATCTTGAAATGAACAAACTATGCTTGGAGTCAGTTTCATTTTTACACAAGCTCGAAATGACAAAATTATGCTTGAAGCGGTGGTCAAAGATGTTCAATTCATCGTTTAGCACATCAAATTCTTTCGTCAGTCATTCAACCTGCTCAATCACTCCATCAAATTGATTATAAATACATATATATGGATGAAAAATGAACTAAAACTAACATTTTACTTGAAGTAAGTGAATAGTAAATATAGAAAGGTAGTTTTACCTTTCATTTTCATCATTTCATTTCAAATTTTGGATTTTGGAGATCTGGAGTAGTTTTCCCCCTCAAATTTCACCAGTCGATTTTGGGAGATCTTGTGGACCATTTTCCACGCCATCAGGACCAAGTAGGAGCTATCCCTGAGCTCTTCATTTTCATTCCATCTTTTCTTGATTCTGAGCTAGTTTTTCCACTTTTATGGGCCCCTAGGGTTTGAAGATTTCATTCCCCAATCATCACATCTATCTTATATCGAAAGGTGAAATGCATACTGAGTTTTACACTGGCCAATCAGTATGCATCTCACCTTGCCCCAAGGCAGGGTGCGATGGGCACAGAAAGGCAACTTCACAGAGTGTTTTTTCATCAATATTTTGCCTCCTTTTACTCAAATTTAGATCCTAACTCATCTTTTGTTTGCATCTCATATATTTGTTGGATAAATATGGTTTTCACATGGAATGAACGAGAACATGAAGAGGAGGATATGATTTCTTTACATGACCAGGGAATAGTGGATGCATTAAGAAACTGTGGTTTGCTGATGTTCTTCCGCATGTCCAGCATCAGATAACAAATCAGTTTGTGTAGTATTTTCACGATTCTTTCGATCCTATTGACTGGGTATTCCAGATCAGAGGTAAATCTATTTCTCTCACAGTCAAGGATATTTACTTTCTGACAAGGTTGTCGAGGCATGGTGCCCCTCTTTCACTATCAGGGTTTGCTCGTGGGGGTGAATCTGTGAAAGATTACATTCGTCAGTTTTGTAGGGATGGATCTCAGCCCAGTATAGATGGTAAGATTAATATTCTGGATGTTATAGATCGACCTTTGAGGATCATTTTCTTTACCTTTTCTAGATTGGCTGGCAGTCCGGCCTTACATTTAGCGAACAAGTAATACATCCAATATGCCCTGGAATGCCTGCAACCGAAGGTGTTCAAATGGTGTGAGGCAATACTTCTTGTATAAAAGAACAACTATCCAAAGTAAAGAATGGAAGAACCAAGAACTTTGGTTACAAATCCATATTGATTTATTTTTCTTTGGAGAGAATTCTACTGATGCAACCTCAAAACATTTCACTGGGATTGCCTGCATCGAGGTAACCATGGATGCAGAGATGGGTGGATCTTATGGCCAAACATGCTATTCAGTCACAGATCCCTTTTCTGATGCCTTATTCGAGTGGTTCAACCTCCAGGAGATGGTATTTTTGAGTATCCCTATGTCAGGATGGATTCCCGAGGCAACCCAGATTTGGCATTACCAGTTAGTGAGTAGTGGAGTGCTATAGGTAAAATGATTCGACCACATCTTTGTTTTTTAGTTTTATAATGTTTTTGTGTTTTTGATGTTACCAAGACTAATCAAACTTATATGTGTGTGTAGATATTGGACCAGTGTGACCAGTGGCACGCGCACGGGTGGCAGATGATGATCCGACAGGAGTGGCTATAGGGAGGGCCATCCTTTGAGATCTGGACATATCGAAGACCCTGGCAGTGTTGCAAGATCAGATCCAGGGCCTCACTCTTAGCATTGAGGATGTCATGACCGATGAGTTACCTTTGAGGTTACAATGCCATTCTACTGGCATACTGAGTCATTGGACTAGGCTCTTTCATATGATAGCGCAAGCGGTGACATGTTATTATCAGCATCACTAGTCTAGGATATTATTTTGCATTCATTTTGAGTTTCTTGGTCAGATGACCAATTTTTCCTTGGACACAAAACATTTTGTAAAAACTATAAACAGCTATCTACTTTTGATTTTTGGATTTTTATTTTGCTAAGCGATGCAATCCTGATGCAAATGTTGATGTGAAATGCTTTCTTTACAAATGCTGCAAATGTCTATTTAACACATAGTTTGCTAATGAATCAGTCAATGTGTTTACGTTTCTGGAAAGGTGTTGATATTGAATGGAATCAAAATGTCTTTCCAAAATCCTAACTCTTAGGAACTTGGAATAAATAGCTGGGTTCCAAACAAAATAAATTCCAAAAAGCTGTAGAATTACGAGTTGTGAATCTAGCCTGACAATGAGTCGGCATATACCATGTGAAATGGCATCAGAGAGAAGTTCAATCAATGTGCTATATTTAAGGATGTTGTTTGTCGATCGACCAATACATATCCCCCTGAAACTCACTAATTTTCCTCTTGGAGCGAAAATGGCCCAAGCTGCAGAAGATAGGTTCTGCGTACTATGACTAGCTCCATTGGCATACCCAACAAATGGTTCCAAAAAGTATGACATCTGCAACAAGTGTGAAGTGGATTACTTAACCAAAATCACAAATATAGAAAGAAAACAATAAAAAATGCAATAAAAGTATATGTACAATGAGTTTACTACACTCAATCAAGCATAGTTAACATTTAAGATACAACCCATTTCGGGGCTGTGACAGTGGAATCCCATCATAATCTACCAGCTAGTAGGCTCCTTTGTCAATACTCATTTAACAATGTAGGGGCCCACCCATAATGGTTCGAATTTACCTGCTCCTAATTTGTCAGAGTCTTGATCGTAAAGCAAGACCAGGTCACCTTCTGAGAAGACATGAGGCTTGAAATTTTTGCCATATCTCACCTTGATGCATTTCTTATGTGCTTCATTATCCAATGCAACATCATGAAAGGTTTCATCCAAATGGATTAGTTTCAAGAAACTAGCCTCTTCTTCAAAAGTTTCGGGGAGCAGATCAATTTCAAGCTTGAGGGATGAGATTTCGCACTGAATTGGTAAGACTACTTCTAGAACATACGCTAATTGAAAGGGCATAAATACGGTTGCATTTCTCACCAAAGTCCTATATTCCCACAGAGCTGAGTACAAGATTAAATGCCAATTCTGTTTGTGAACTCCAATCATTCTCTGTAGCATGCGCTTAAGGACTTTGTTGATTTCCTAAACTTTTCCATTAGCCTACAGATAATATGGAGTATAAATATCATGGGACAATCCTAATTTGGTAGTCAATTCGATCATCATGTGATTGCGAAAATGCGACCCATGATCTGTGACTAAACAAAACTGAAAACAAGGTCAAAAACCCCCAATTTCTAGAATGGAAAAAGGTTCAGTCAGTCATCACACCTGGGCTTCACATAAACAGAGATGCAGCGCACTTACTACACTCAAGATTTGTGATGCATACTGGGTTACAGTGACAGACAGTGTGATGGGACAGGGAGTGAAACTGAAGTGGGTTTTGGCTCAGATGTGTAGTTGTTTTCAATGAGTTAAGCTGATCTTTGATGGAAAGTAAAGAGAAAAGTATAGAAGGATGTCTTGAGAAGTTACTAAGCTACCAAAAGGGCATCTAGATGTGCTTGTAACTCAAATGTTTAATTCATAAACTAAACCAAAGATTGATTAAAGCAACATTCATCTACTATGAAATTGCAAAGCAAGAGCAGTTTGAACGCTACCTGGATGACTTCAAGCTCCGTCTGTAGTTTCTAAAACAACCAATAACAACAAACAAACATATGTTCTTCCCAGTGGAGTCGGCAATTTGTTTTTGGGAAAACTAGTGTCTTGTCGAATGACTAGACCTCTAGGTTTGGCAGCTACCCTAGAAACAACAGTTTAAAGAAATTCAACGATTTCTTCTATGTGTAACAGATAAGAGAAAGATAATGGAACCAACCTGGAACTTCTACTTAATCCCTTGCTTGATCTCTCTCCCCCTTGACAAATATTGCAACTCCTCCCCGTACTTAACCCGCTTGGAGAGTACCTACACAAGTACAACAACAAAGAACCGTCAAAGAATCATGATCTATTACAACACAAACATTACAGAATCAAATATATAATGAACAAATGATAGCATTTACAAATGATAACATTCACAATTTCACAATCATATGGAAGAAAACTTGAAGACCTTTATTAATAGAAGGGTGAATTACAACCCAGTTGTCTGATCCAGCATCATCCTCCCAACTTCAATCCCTCTTCACCTCATGAAATAGCAATATCACACCAACAATACAATGCTCTTTCCTCAATTACAAACTATCATCACTTCCTTGCAATTCACAATATTCTAGCCCATAGATCTCTTAGATGAGGGATCCATTTATAGATGTGTGTAAGGGTGTGATTCATCCTTGGGGTTTGATTAGTGTCATTCCACTTGTTACAATTGGTTCCACTTGGAGATTTCTTGGGTCTCTTACACATCCCTGGGCGAATTCAGAGAAGCAAGTGGCATAGGAGAAGTTTCTAGAAGATTCCATGAGCAACCACCTAGCAAATTGTCTCGGACATTTGTCCATCCTCACCCATCGCACCCTATATAAGGCCTAATCAGTATGCATCGCACCCTGGCAGTGTACCAGTCATTATGCATCACACTTTGCTAGTGGAGTAGTCAGTATGGTTCAGTTTAGACCATTTTTGGATGGTTTCACAGGTGGAACTTTTGGGGAATGATGTAATGAGATGACTATGTTCTTTTAGGGTATGAAACAACTCTTTTAGGGGTTGATGAGCCCTAGTTTATTGACATATAAGTTTGAAGTTGATGTGCCCAAATATGTCTATAACACCTCCTCCATGTGATCCTTCCATGTTATGAAATTAGAGTTTCCTTCCAAAGCATACTCTAGCCTCAACTCGTTAAAGGTCATCTTCTGAGATATGAAGAGATCCTAATACTCTGAACTGTAAATTTGAACCTCCTAAGAAACAACTTCGAAATTCCTACTCTAATGTGAATCCTACTCTGATGTGAATATTTCTCTAGTAGCATGTAGAAATTATGGTGTTGATTTGCAACCTCTCATGAAGTTTTAATCAAAATTACAAGACACAAAACTACGTTACTGCTCTATGGAAGTTAATTCCCAATTTAGAACAAAACTTTCAGGCATGCAATAAGAAATAACACACATGCACACAATATTTTCCCTGGGGAAAGAAATATGATAAATACCCCGATGTATGCTTGCACTAATCTGATTAACATAGATGCATTACAATTTCTTTACTCAACTGAGTGCAACCTAAAAGTGGATAACCTATCTCTTTTCTCATTGAGAGGCTCTAACCTAGGCTTAGCCAATTTTGACCTTTAATTGAGCCCCTATTTTCTTGCGCAATTACTCAAGAAATTATGCCCCTATTATTTATGAATTTTTCCAAAATGGATTGTGCAATTCCCAAGGTTGATCATTTGACTACATGCAACACCTGTACACTCAAGACTAGTATATGACTGATGTTACACTGCCTTGGAATCTCCACCACAACCAAGGAAATTGAATTCTTTTCATGAACTAACTATTTTGGGATGATTGATCAGTTAACTAGATGATCATTGAGTTTCACTGAAGTCCCATTGCACAATTGAGCTTCCACTAGTTCCTCCAATAGTTAGGAACAAGTTTAATTGAATACAACTTGATATAACTGACTTTGAATGGTATAAATTAAAAACAACAAATGATTAACTAAACTCTAACACTTCTAACTCGAATTTACTGACTAATCTAGGTGACATAAGCCATGTCACACAAGTTAATTGCATCAAAGTTGTATGTTGATGTGGAAATTCATTTTTTCTCAATTTAATGAAGGAAAAATCAAATTGAGAATTTCTTGCTGCATTTTTCAAAAATCTTTCAGGTGAATCTAATCCATGTTTTTGATGACAATCAGGAGTTCCAACACAATAATGTGCTAATAATAACAACCAACAGATAGAAGTAGCATTCAAAATAATTGAAACAATAAAAAAACATATTAAAACACAATTGATGGAGACCCCAAAAAGTACTCCAAATATGATACTGCTTATCCATGTTCAGTGGAAGTGCCTCCATCCCCACCTCTGTTGTCGGTCTCCATTACCCTAAATCCCATCATTTTTTATTGACCTAGATCACTCCACTTCATGAAGAACCCATCAACAACGTAAAGATGAACCCCTAATCCTTTACCTTTACCTTTTTTACTAGTGCCTTGTATTGAAAATGTTAAGACAAAATATTTATTGTCTTAAAAAAATGTCTTAAAATCCCCATTCGTGTACTAGAGCTAAATGAAATTGTTGGCTTGAGGGGGCCTGACCTAGGTTCAAATCTAGTTAGCTAAACAAATCCCTACACTACTGGCCCTTTCGGCATCAGCTCGTGAAGCGCGCACTGAAGTCTCACTTGAAGCAGTATGGGGGGATGATGGAACCATGTTTCTGCACCCTAAGATGGTTGCGATGTTGTTTGATTTCTTTTATCCCTACCTTCGTGCAGGTCACTTTACTCTAGGGCTTACAAGACAAACCCTGCGTTCCATTCTTCAATACCTCCATGAAAGGATACGATCATCCGTACAAATTTCCCAATTAATCGAAGTGCCTTGTTTACCATATCAAATAATAATGGTTATCCCCGCGTAAATATATATTCGTATATGCATTCAGTTATTCAATGTAATTGCATTCATTCATGCACCATATAAGCATAATAAATAAAATTCATACATAAAATATCACGATGCATCAACAGAGCAAAGACACAAAAAATTGTAGAATATCTCTCTTTATTAATATCTTCCAAGTGGTTACAACGTCTAGCTGCCCTGTGCACACAAATGTAGGGGTCCGCGCACTCAGCTACGGACTTCTACCCTAGGCCTCTGCACACTCAGCTGCAGAGCCTTACCTACGCTATGACCCAAGACTTAGACTTCTCGCTCTAAATCTATGATCTATTACATCATTCATCATTGTCTATCTCTTTTTTAAATTACTTTGAGCTTAGCTCTTTTTATACAATCCCATGGTCTGCAGACCATGGGTAGGTCTCTTATAGCAGACTTTACTTTTACAATTCTAAGGGAGGACTTGCTTTTATGACACATAACACCTTCGTGCTCCATGACCACAAAATGTGGAGTCTTTATAATAATATTAAAAAAAAATTGACTTAAACATGGGCTATTAGACCCAAGACTACCCTTGGGAGATCTTGCTCCCAACAAGCCCCCAACAAAAACATCGTGACTCACCCTTGAGTCACTCGGTCGGTGCGAAGATATTTGTGCAAAGCCTATCCAGCTCGACCCTGATGACCGCAACTTCGGTTGTGCACAGAGTTGCTGCCTACTTCGCATCTTTGACTATCTTCTCGATTACTGCCCCTACGCTGTCATCCCAAGTTGTTGTTGCATTGCTTGAATAGTCACAAGCTTGCCTTTAATGTTTCCTATGACTGCATAATCTTCCTCTAGCTAGCACTTTAGTCACACCTTCAGCACTGCTTCCTTGTGCAATGCTGCATCCACCTGTTCCTTTAGCTGCTTGGCTTCCTGCAGCTTGGCTAACCTCTGTGTCAATGCCATTGTCTGTGCTATGCCCTTAACTTCATCATAGTGTTGTTGGAGTTCATGCACTTACGTTTATAGAAACTAGATGTTTCGGTACTCCTGGAAGCTAGTCAGGACAGTAAAATATTGTTTGAACAACTATGTGCAGTCTGCTACTGCACTTTCCACCACTGCAGCTACTTCTGTGATAGTAGTTGCTCACTATTCCCTTACTTCTGGCAGTTTTGAAGGCTGAGCCCTCAACTGGAGCTCTATAATCTATAGGTTCAACTCCAACTGAACCCGTGCCATCTTTGTCCGAGTGTTACGTACCCCTGTGCCTAATTTGTGGATGCGGACCTCGACTAGTTCCTCCTCTGGAATGACCAATTTTGGGACCATTCTAGAGGCTTCCTCTACAACTTGTATGATCTCCTTGTTCTCGCTGGTTTCCTCAGCCTCGATGGCGATGCCAACATTCCTTTGTAGGGCCATTTTCTCATTGTTTATCTTATGTTCACTAATCACCTAGAGGGCATGGTGCTCACGGGCCCTCAGCTCTACAATGGCTCCATCCTACAAGAGGTGGAGTGATTCACATAGGAGTGCCCCCAAGTTCAATCCCACTCCCTTGAAGGCACTGACAGTGGGCCTGTCAGCCTCATTTTATGTTATCAATGCTCCATCTGGAAGCACTAGCACATTGGAAGCCTTCGTGCGCAACATATCAACAGCCTCTAATGTGCTGATAGCCAAACTGGTGGACAATGTACCAACTTGCGACGCGCGGGTCTACTACTTCTGCAACCTAGTATGGATGGCCCCTAAGAGGACCTGTTGCTACTTCTCAAATTGCTAGAGGGCTTCCGTGGTGACATCTCTAACTGTGTCAATGATTTCATATAAGTCACCCTCTGTTAGTGTGATGGGGTCCAGCGAGGTATTAGTCGCCTTGGATTTCTTTCTGGACCCTCCCTTTTCTAGCTCTCTCGGGCATTTAATGCAGCCGAATGTCTCTTGAGGGTTCACACCATGCTGCTCTGTGTCCACCTTTTAGGTGAAGGAAACCATGTTCCTTTGTCAGAGCCCCACTCTGCGCCACCTATCTATTTTCCTGCCTCCTTTCCTCTCTATTCTACCTAGGCCTTCTCAGTGGTCTCCTTCTTCCTCTTTTCAACTAGCTGCACCATCTTCAACTTGGCCTCTTCCTTCTTCTTTTGTGCGACAGACTTGCTTCCACCCACAACCAAGTCCATTGAGGTGTTCCACTCTGCTAGCCATTTATCCAACACTACATCGATGGCATCATCTATGGCTAGGTACGCCAAATTGTACAACTTCTGCGTAGGGTCCTTCCATGCCCTAATCGAAATTTGATGGAAATCATCCTTAAACTCGGTATAGCTTTGTAGGTTAGCATATACCGTGGGAGACAATCATGGCTTGCGATTGATAACTATCCTGATATTCATTTCCATCAAGATCTAGAAGATCTTACTGTCTCGAACATGCTTCATGTCCTTGGTCACCCATAGCAAAGCGTACTTTGCTGCTTCAAGAAGGTTTGGCATGACCGAAGGGAATTGGCTCTTTGTTAGTAGCTCCTACGCTACAAGCACAATCGACAACAAGAGCCACACATAATGGAACGTCTTTCTTTGCTCTTCCGCTTCGTGGCAGTTTGCCAGGAACTCTCTGCAAAGGTAGTTTGACCAGTTAAATTGGACTCCTTCCACACACTGTTGTGCAAGCACGCTGACAAGGGCTGGTACCTCATCAGTGTGGCACTTCCTCATCACCTTCCTTGCAAGGATCTGCATCGCCACCTTCACAGCGAGGTTGCAATTGCTGGAGATAGTGTACTCGCGTGACTTATTTACTAGTTTGAACTTCTCCTTCATTGATTCTGTGAGCACCTACTTGCCACCCTTGCCGCCAAAGATCATAGCAAGATTTTCTCCTGTATATGGTAGGCACGTTATGTGTTGGATGAACATATGGATGATGGGTATCGGCTCCTCCAGCGATAGACACCCATCATGTACCAAGCACAGTAGCTGTTTGATAACCAAAAATGTCATGGGGGTGCGATTATGGTGTGACACCTAGAGCAAGTTGAGTAATCCTACCTTCTCTACTCCTTTGAGCCACTTTTGTAGCTCCAATGCAGTCATCCCCATATTTGTGCCTATAATGCGGTGCATCAACTATTCGGTTGCCAGGTGTAGGAACTTCTCATGGTCCACTAAGTCCTAGTCTTCGAGCTTCAAAATCGACACCCGTGCTAAACGCAGACCATCAAAAGTGATTTCATCTAATAGCAAAGGGGTTTTCATGGGAGTCTTACTTTCAGCAATGTCCTTTGGGGCCTTGGACTTAGGTTTGTGCAAAGGGACATACTCTGGCAACCGTGTAATAGGGTCTGCACACTGGGCTTCAACCTCCTCCATTTCTAGTCCCACATCCTCATCATCTCTGGGGATGTCTTCAATATCCTCCTCTTCTGCTTCTAGGTTTATAGCCTTGCCTTTCTCCTAGGTAGTGGGTTTTGGTGGGTTTCTTCTTGGTGACGCGTGCACTGATTGGCTGCTTTCCCTTCTTGTCTTTCATAGTCTCCTTGGTTGGGGTCGGCTTCTGTCTCGATGTTCTTGGATATTTAGGGACCTCCACCAGTACTTCAGCCACTTCCGGGGTAGCTACTTCAGCCTCTCTCTCCATTCCCTGTGCTGGCTCCTCTACTACTTATTGTGTATTGGTAACTTTTGGGGGCGCAGACATGATCTTTGCCAAGAATTCCTATGTATCTGCTGACAAAGTCGCAAATACCCCAGAAACTATTAGAAGCTCATATTGCTCACGATTCATATGTACTTGAGAGCTCAACCACTAAATACTCAAAATTCCAAGTGTTTTTCACTGGGCATCCAATTGTAATTTATAGGGCATTTTGAATTCAAATTTGACCATTGCCCCCATAATCGGTTCATTAATGTTGGATTCGAAGTATATTTTCAAGGATCTAGGCCATAAATTTTGTCTTAAATGATAGCTGTCTGCTCCATTTGGCCTCACTTCTGTCCTATTTTCATGAACAATGACTTTAACAGTCACTTTCCAGCCAACCTACGCAATTTCTCTTTGGGTAGTGCAACTCCCTCTGCATTGTCGTAGACCCAGTGACACGTCCTTGCTTCGCCCCATCTTCCCATCACGCAGCTTCCCCAACCGAGCAGCGTAGTTTATAGCCCCGTGCCTCCTTTCAGCTACCCACTTTCATTTAGTCACATGGCCAGACCAATGGTGTATGGCTTCAAGTGACTACCATTCATCTTTCTTGGGAATGGTTCTCAATTTAACTTGACTAGTTGTACCACTCCTCCACCGGTAGTCTCCTTAATAACATAAGGCCCTAACTAATGCATCCTCAATATTCCTAGAAAATTATCAAACTTACTATCATACAACAAAACCAGATCATTTACCTTAAATATGCACAGCTTGATGTGTCAATCATGCCATGCCTTTTCGCGCCGCTTTTGGACCTGCTGGTGAAATCTAGCCAAAAATATTTCTTCTTTAGAGTCTCTCCTCCAGGGCTCTATGATCTATCATACCTGTGAACATTGTTATGCACAGACTAGGTATGATGTATTCCATAGGAATTACCACTTCCATGCCATAGACAAGCCTAAAAGGGGTTTGCCCAGTCAACTTCTTTCATGTTGTTACATAAGCCCACAGTACTGTAGGTATGTGTATGTCCCAATCACTTCACTGAGCATTTCAAACCTTGGCCAGCATTTTTTAGAGCACTTTGTTGGATGCCTCCACTGTTTCATTAGCCTGTGGGTGATAATGTGCGCTCTTCTGGTGATATACCTTAAATTCCTCCGTCAGTGCCCTAATCGTCTCATTAAGAAAGTGCGTACCACGATCACTCATCAAGACTTGCGGGCATCCAAATCACGTCAGTACATTCTTAAATAGGAACTTCATGGCAGCTGAGCCCATGCAATCCTTCACCAGCTATGCTTCTGCCCAACAAGTCAAATACTCTGTCGCAGTGATCATGTATCTTGCTCCTGTCTTTCCTTGTGGCTGAATGGTTCCTACAACATCAATCACCCACTTCTTGAAGGTTTGCAATGTCATTTGTGGATTCAAAGGCAATTCATCCCTCCAGGATGGCCTGCCCATTCTTTGACATACATCACACGCCTTGTAATATGCTTTAGAATCCTGACGAAGGTTTTTCCAACAAAACCCTGTGCGTAGAATTGTCTGCATGGTTTCTCTCCCTGCATAATGTCCTCTAGCGGCATCCCCATGAGTGTCCACAAGGATGCTACTTCTTTCAAACTCTGGTACATACCGCTACAATATCTCATCGGTTCCCATTTTGTATAGATGCCCAAGAATGATAGAGAAATCTTCCTCAGGCACCACTAATTCCTTATTTTGCTAGACAGTGTATCCTTCCCATGTAATTCCTATCATTACGAAGTGTATTATATCCTCGATGTGACCATCTACAACACGCACTAGAAATAGCTACATGTCAAGCAATCCTTCATCCAAGTTAGTAGGTTCCTCCCCTGTTTTGATGCGTGATAGATGATTGGGCCTTTCATTCAAATGTCTAGGCTTCATGACAACTTCAAAATCGTACTCCTGGAACAATAAGAGCCATCTGCAGATTCCCCCCCAAACATAGGCTTATTGACTAGGTACTTCAGCGCAGAGTGATTCACATACATCTTAAAATGGCCTCCTAGCAAGAAGTATCGATACTTCTCGAGCGCATAAACAATAGCTAGTCCTTCGCACTCAGTGGTGGAATATTTCTTCTCTTCTTTAGATAACCCATAGCTTGTGAACGCGATAGGATTGTCCAAGCCTTCTCCGCCAGCCTGTGTTAGTATTGCTCCCAGTGCTATACATGACACATCGACATGTAAATGAAAATCTTTCTTCCAGTCCAGGAAGACTAGAATTGGTGTGGTAACCATATTTTCTTTCAATATATCCAAGCTCTTCTTACAGTCATCATTCCAGCATAATGTGACATCCTTCTTCGACAATTTTTCGATATGCACAGTGATCTAGGCATAACTTTTGATAAACTTTCTATAATATCCTGTGTGTCCCAGAGTAGTGTGAAACTATTTCACATTCCTCGACACTACCAAGTTCAGTATCATCGCGATATTCACAGGGTCTACCATTAGTCCTTGTCTGCACACCACATGCCCCAAGAGGTTTCCAAAAGGAACAGAAAACATACACTTTTTGAGATAGAGCACGATCTGGTATCTTCGACAGGTACCCATCATCAAGCGCAAACTTGCTACATGGCGCTTAACCAGCCCAAATACAATCCATTCATCAAAATATACCTCCAGGAACTTATGAACAAGTTCCTCGAATGTCGCAACAACCATGCATGAAAAGATTGCAGGTGCATTCTTCAATCCAAACGACATTACAGTGTATTGGAAACAACCCCACTCAATCGAAAATTTCTCCTTTCTTTTATCCTCTGTCGTAATTTCGATTTGGTGGTAACTAGAGAATCCATCAGTGAAGGAATATACTTCCTGGCCACCTACATTGTCCAACACTTCATCTGTGAATGGAGTCAGGAAAGGATCATGCACACAAGCATCATTCAATTTTCTGAGATCCGCACATATCCTTATCTCATCCTTCTTCTTCATTCTCTTGCACCACCATTGGGCTTACCCAATCGGATTCTTCCATAGGCTCAATGATGCTTGCTGCGAGCATCTTGTCTAGCTCTTACCGGACCTTCTCCTTATATCTCAGATTGAGATGGTAAGGCCTTTTCTTAACTAGCTTCGCGTCGGGCTTTAACGTGATCTTCATCATTCCTAGGTCCCTGATTATTCTTTTTAGATCGGTAAACTTGGTAAGGAATAAGTCCTAGTATTCGCAGAGAAATTCAGTGACCTTATCTACCGTCGCTTCATCCCAATAGTATCCAATCTTCATGAGTTTGGGTTCTGCCTCTGTCCAATGTTTACTTGTTTTGTTTTCAGCGGAGCGGTTATATCAAGATTCACAATATGTGGCCCTTGAACCTCACAGTGACCTCCTATTTCTGGAATGCTAATCCTCTGTGGATCCTTGTCGTCTTCTTCAGTAGTTAATTATAGAATTCTAGTGCACGACTTAGCTAAGTAACCCATTCAGACTAAGCCAGGTGTAAAGGATCTTGCGGTATCCTAAAGATTTTGCTTTCACCTCTTGTAGTGCTTCATGAATACTATCAAACCCATCCTCCAAACGGAAGGTCATCTTGAATCCTTCACGTAGGACATCCCATTCGACTATCCCATGGTGGAGCTCTATTTCTATATACCAATTCATTGGGATAGCATCCAGTGTATGATAGAACAGGTGCACCCACTCAGGTTGGGGCTTTTCTCCATAAGCCTCGGCCCTTTTGGCCAGATGTTCCTATGGATCATTATGCCCATCATACTTTTTTTTCAGTCACAGCTTAGGCTTCCCAAATCAGGTTCTCATCATCCTCCTACAGTCAGGCCAATCGTCAAAGCTTCCCTTGTGCGTACCCCACCATCTTGTGGGTGTAGTGCAATGCCCATCGCAAGGCTTGGAAGCACTACTTTTTTGGTACCTCCCTTTAAAAGGCATCCAAATAGATATCTACCTCATTTAGACCATCATAAGTAGGCAGATTTCTTACCTCTACTGACACACAGTGTAGCGACAGAGTCATCATGTTGCAATTCAGCGTAGTTACTTCATGTAACCGATTCAGCCAGTGTTCTATTTCTTCATCGAAGTCCGAAGTGCAGGAGCTCCCATGATCCCCTGTAATCTATCCATCTGTGGTGGGATTCACCCAATCTTGGTCTTGCGTTATTATCTTATAGATATAGTCTAGGTTGTCATCACTCTCATAATCCGAGACAAGTTCAGTGTAGCGTGATCCTTCAGTTAGATCGACGGGTACTATTATGCACAACAATTTCTTCTCAAAGATCATCTTTCACTTCTTTAGATTGATTACCCCGTTCATATCAATAGCCCAACAAATTCCCAGGAGCGCAGCATAGGGATTGATGTCATCCACTATCTCTATTACTTCAAAGTCAACCAGTGTGCTCGCTCCCTCAATATCCAGGATCACCCTTGCAGTGGCCCCATGGGACTGACCTTCTGTTGATTTTCCATCGTTAGTTGAATCGGAGACCATTGCAGCGTACGTCTCCCCATCCGTTCCCAAGTCTATTTTGGTAGGACGTTCACATCTGAACCTAGGTCCAAAATGACTTGATGCATTTCATACGCTTCTATCTGTGCGGTTAGTCTCATCTCCTGTCCCGTCCTTACTTTATGCTTACCAATTATTTGTACTATGTGTGACTCACTTGGCTCAGTTACAGTGGATCTATTGATGAGTTCCTATAATCCTTTCACAGCCTTACTGTCACGCAGAAACTTCATATAGGTTTTCAGGAAATTTGTGAGCATAGAGGGGTCCATCTCCTGCTCAGGCTTATCCTTGCTTCCTGAGTTGGAGGCCTCAGGGAAGCTCTTCTTAGCTTCCATGAAGGTTTCACATGTGTTCTCTAAACCAAACTTAGCCTCCTTTGTCGGAGCTTTGCGGACCCACGCACTGTCTTCTGGTTGTTTCCCTTTGTCATCTCTCATCGTGATTCCACTTCTGAGCACTATATTTATGTTTGGATCTTCTTCGTGTTGCTCAGACCTCATCATCTGTATGTTCTCAGTCAGTGGAGGTGGTAACGTCCCTTTGTCACATATCCCAGCTATCAACGTAGGACAGCCTTTTGTTTCATGATCAAACAACATGAAATACTTGCACGACGGATAGGATTTGGCCAAATGTGCATCGCAATCTCTTTGAAATCCTATCCATGCCATCCCTGCTCTCTGCTTAGGGGGCCACATTTTGGCTTAAACCCTATACGCAATATTTATATCCATCATCAGTCCATAACTCCTACAATTACACTCATCGTGCCCTACCGATCTACAAAAGTTGTAGAACAAATATTGTGGTGTCTGTACATACTTCTGCAGCATATGACAATTATCTATGGCATGTTTTCCTGCTACTTGACAGATATCACACCATAATGCAGGCCCCGTGATAGGTTCTTCTTGAACTTCTAGCCTTAAAGGGATTAGTCCTCCTCTTGCAATATAGTTTGCAAAGACCGGGAAATGGTCTTTGTCATGACCCTGACTCTTGCATTTTAGGCACCATACTTCCTCTCATACCTCTAGTCAAACCGTCCTATCCTACTTAAGGATTTGCATCTCAAGGCATAGATTCTTCAGCTACGGATGGTTCTGCTAAACTCCTAGATTAGTCTCATGGAAATCTCCAAGGCCTCATCATGAGTTGTTATCTTCTACTGTGACAATGCACTCCTTAAGTGTGGTAGTAGTGAGGCCACAAACCACTCGCGATGATGTCCATCTGTCAAATTCATGTTGGCTTCACATTTTACATTTTAGCCTCTAGTCTAGTTCCCAAGGAATCTCTCTTGGCTGCATCGCGATCTCTTTGAATCACATAATCAACTGCGCCTCTGATTTAGGCCTGCTAAATTCTCTATTTAGTGTTGTTTGGATATCTGCCACTCCAGCATTCGGGTTATCATTCGAGTACTTGATATACCAGGTTAGTGCACGATCTTGCAGGGCACTAATTAATGTCGCCTTCTTTATATGATCATTTGTAACACCTTGTGCTTCCCATATAGCTTTCATAATGAACCAGAATTTGTCTGGATCCTCATTTCCGAAGCCTTTGAACAAAGGCAGATTTGCTAAGTTTTCCATACTGAAGTTCGGTAGAGGTGGAGGTGGTACGGGTGAAGTCGGGGGTGATGGCATTGGTGAAGTTGGAGGTGGTGTGGGCAGAGGTGGTATTCGCGGGAATCCTTGTCTTATTAACTGAATAGCACTTCGTGGGGAAACCTTCTCGATCCCTTCCTCGTCACCTCGCAGAGGTGAAATCAATGGACTATACTCCAGACCCTTTTTTCCTTTGTTCCTGTAAGATTTTCAGCTTCACATAGTTCTGAACATCAAGGTAGCTACATGAATCACCTTCTCGCAATGGAATTTTAATCTAGGTATTCAAAGATTTTACGTACTTACCTTGCGGTCCTTTGAAAAAGCGTCGCTTCACCTCGCTATAGCTAACTGAGGTGTCGACCACAAATTTAGTCACAAATCCTCCTACGACGCGATCAAGCCAATGATCGACAGCGCGGGTGATCTTATCCTTCAATGCTTCCAACCTTCGCACTAGCTCCATGGTCCACACAATAGGACCATCAAGTTTCCACCTTCCTTAGCTATCTCCTAGCTTCGTGATCCACTCGTATAGCTCAATAGGGAAGGAGCAGAAAAAGATCTCGTGGATCTCTATATACATCTATCTGTCCAACCACTGTTCCTTTGTCAGTCGCAAATTTATGTTCTCTTGCGTCCCGAATTCGTAGATATTTCTATCCAACCTATATCTAATCTCCTTCTTAGTTCGATTCCAATAATACGATATCACACATCTCTTATGCAGATTCTGGTCTCGGAAACAGAGCCATTTGTTTGCTTGATGGGGCCTAACCCAGGTTCAACATTAATTATCCAAACAAATCCCTACACTACTGGCCCTTTCGGCATTAGCTTGTGGAGTGCGGACTAAACTCTCACATGAAGCAGTATGGGGGGAATGTTGGAACCAAGTTTCCGCACCCTAAGATGGTTGTTCTGTCATTTGATTTCTTCTATCCCTGCCTTCACACAAGTCACTTCGCTTTAGGGCTTGTAAGACAAACCCTACGTTTCATTCTTCAATACCTCCATGAAAGAATACGATCATCCTTCGCGTGACTTGAGCCAGCTGCTCAAGTAATTTCGCACTGCTATGACAGCATGCCATACAAATTCCACAATTAATATAGGTGCATTGTTTACCTTATCAAACAATAATGGTTATCCATGCGTAAATAGATATTCCTATATGCGTTCAGTTATTCAATGTAATTGCATTCATTCATGCACCATATAAGCATAATAAAGAAAATTCATACATAACATATCACGATGCATCAACAAAACAAAGACACAAAAAATTGTAGAATATCTCTCTTTATTAAAATCTTCCAAGTTGTTACAACTTTTGTCCGCCTTGTGCACATAGCCACAGGGATCTGCACACTGAGCTACAGACTTCTACCCTAGGCCTCTATGCACTCAAGTACAGAGCCTTTACCTATGCTACAACCCAAGACTTAGACTTCTTGCTCTAAAGCTATGATTCTATTACATCATTCATCATTGTTTGTCTCTTTTTTTAAATTACTCAGAGCTTAGCTCTTTTTATACAGTCCCATGGTCTACAGATCATGGGTAGATCTCTTACATCCGAATTTACTTTTACAAAACTAAGGGCAGACTACCCTTTATGACACACAACTCCTTCGCGCTCCGCGACCACAAAAAACACATTAAAACACAATTGGTGGAGACCCTGAAAAGTACTCCAAATATGATGTCGCTTATCTATGTTTAGTGAAAGTGCCTTCATCCCTCCTCTCATGAAGCACACCTCTGTTGTCGGCCTCCATCACCCTAAATCCCATCAGTTTTTGTCGACCTCCATCACTCCACTTCTTGAAGAACCCATCAACAACATAAAGATGGACCCCTAATCCTTTACCTTTACCTTTCTTACTAGTTCTTCGTATTGAAAATGTTAAGATAGAATATTTCTTGTCTTAAAAAAATGTCTCAAAAGTCCCATTCGTGTAATAGTGCTAAATGTAACGATAGAAAAATTGTCTCTAATCATATCAGCAGAGATCAAAGGAACAGAGAAAAAATTGATGTGCGAAATAGATTATTCTCACAAATAATATACCTATGTGTACATAAAGTCATATGACAAGGACAATTAAAATTTAAAAATTTTAATCAATTGTTGAATTGAGGCTTCTGTGAAGCATATCAAATTTAAGAGAAATTCTTCAGCGTAAATCACAAGATAAATCATTTGTCGACGCGTTTCGAACCAACTAGTTTGGTTCATCATCAGGACAAGTTGAAGAAATAGATCCAGCTTAGCATGTTAAATAGTCTGAGTAGAGACTCCAACGACTATCTTGAATAACGGCTAATTTTGACTTTAGGACCAAAGTTAATGGAAATTAGTTAAATTAAGTGAATATATAAAAATATAAAATAATTTAAATGGTGTTAAAGGTTAGTTAAAAAGTTATTGTTTGATAATTAAAAATTATA
>APFE030408061.1:109668-136171 GCA_000404065.3 Pinus taeda
TTTGTATTTCATTTTTATTTTTAATTTAGTTTCTCGTTCCAATATTTTCCTAACTAATCTTGACTCTGGCCTTAAAGTCAAAATTAGTCGCTAGTCAAGATAGTCATTAGAGTCTGTGCTCAAACTATTTCGCATGCTAAGCTGGATCTGTTTCTTCAACTTGTCTTGACGATGAACTACACTAGTTCGTTCGAAACACGTCGACAAATGATTTATCTTGTGATTTACGCCGAAAAAATCTCTTAAATTTTAATCAATTATAAATTAACTTCAATATTTATGGTTCAAAAATTTCATATATATATTTTATAAAAAAACAAATTAAATTTAAACCAATTATAATTAAGTTTGGAATATTTATTATTAAAAAATTTAATATACGTCTTAAATCGAAACACGCTTAAAGAAACAACTTAGAAGTTGTTCATTTATACTGAGCGAGAGTGAAAATATTATTATCTCAAAATGCAATATAAATTAACTAGCATTTGCACCAGATGTTGCAAAGGAAACGCCGTAAGGCATAAATTGAAGAACGCAAGTACAACAAAAAAATACTTTCATGAAGAATAAAAATACTTATAATGAATTTATTATTAGATATTCATATATATTGCACTATATATTAGCCCCACTAATTTTTTCCCTTTATTAATGTAACCTTTCACCACTATGGTCACTATAATATCAAATACAATATGTGTCTTAACCAAAAACCACTATGAAAGTCAAAATACTTATATGTCCCATATCCCATATAAACCATAATATACTTTGATCACTCTTGGATAATTGCAAACCCTTCCAAAATGCAACTTCTAACCACTATTTTTTTTTTTTTTAACGAAGTCGGGTACTTTTGTATTATAAAAAACGAGAACAAAGTTCTATTACATAACTATCATGAGTTTTGGCGAAGAGGATCAAAATCGGGTGCGCAGACCCACTTTCCTCATTTCTGCCTCTATGGGAATTGAAATTAAAGAGGGAACAACTATATTGCCTGACAAAAGCGCCTCCTATGTAGCAAAATTTGTAGCGCATGGATTTTAGTGGAGTTCCTGAGTGGCCGAGCCATCGGGCATGGGATCTTTCTTGGCACTCGCTTTGGTAGAAGCTGAAGCTTGGTAGCTCTGAGTGAGAGTTTTGATTTGTTCTATTGCTTCCTCAAGGTGACTGCACCTTCCCTTCAAGCTTTCTATTTCTTCCTTCTGTTTTTCTAGTTTCTTGCACTTCGACCTACTGTCAGATTCATAGTCGCTCTTCAGCTCATTGAAGTGTTTGACGAACCTATTGATCATGACTGTGTGGGCCTTGCACATTATGCATTCTTTGTTGAAGAGTTGATCCATGGGCTTGATGATTCGCTGTGGCGCGCCCTGGTTACCTTGTTGGTCCTCCATGATGCTGAGATGAAGAAGTCTGTGAGGTGGGAAGAGAGGAGAACAGCGAGGAGAAGGGGATTTAAGAGGATAGGAGTACTAGGGGAGTGGATCAGAGGGGAGAAAAGCGGATGGCAATGGGAGCTCAGAAGAGGGAGCAACGAAACAAAGACCGAGCCTCTGTAGCTGCCCATAAACCCGAAGCCAGTATTATAAAAGAACTCAGAGCTAAAATAAACGATTAACAGTAACGCAGAGCGCTGCTCTGTGTCTCTACAGCTGTTGGCAGATTTCTGGAAGTGTCCCCGCTTGTAGTTGTTGTGGACGAACGCTCGGCCTGTTCTGGTACAGAGAACTGAACTGAGGGGCTGCTGGGTGCTTCGCTTGGTGTTGAGTGCAGGGGGGCGAAGTGCCTTACTCACACTAACACTCACAATGGATTCACCATCACTCTCTACGAAAAGGGCAGAGCAAGTCTGAGAAAGCCTGAGGAGGAAGGGGGGATATAAAGGGAGGGGGAGAAGCGGTCATAATGCCTGAGCGAGATTTTTTCTTCAGAGACCGAGGCGGCATCGAGCTTTAGATTTGGAGCGCGATCTCCAGGAGGACTAAAGGGACAGATACCTGTAAGGTCAGGATAAAATTCACGGGGAAGGTGAGGGAGGATGGCGCTAAGGACGAAGGAAATGATGGAAGGCGGCAGCATGGGGAGGGATGGAGGATCGAGGTTGAGGGAACCGATGCTGAAGAGGATTTTTTGATAGATTTTAAGAGGGCTGACCTGGTGGCTCCATTGACAAGGAGGGGTCTTATGGGATTGCTCTGTCATATGTTCTGTCATCCTCACGTACCTGGCCTTGCTTCCTTTTGACTGCTTCATTTGCTAGAAAATCCGCCTCTACGTTGTGATCTCTGAGTACGTGCATGAAGGATATTTCCCCCATGTCTCTTAGATTGTCTATAATCCTTGCTCTGGTATTATTGAGGCCTTCCTTTATCAATTTTTTCCCTGTGTTCATAGATGATATGATGATGGCCGAGTCCCCTAGGATGATAGCGTTCTTCAAGCCCTTTTTGGAGAGAATTGTGGAACCAAGGAGCAGACTATAAGCTTCTGCTGCATTGTTTGAAGCTTTCCCAAGACCCCATTCGTATCTACAGATAGGTACTCCATTTTGATCTTTTATTATGCCTCCTACTCCTGCTGCTCTAGGGTTGTTCTTTGATGCTCCATCAAAGAAGAGAGTAGGGCGGTTTTGGGCGCGAATCCATTGTAGAATCTCTTCTTTGGTTCCCCTGAGCTTCCAGATGGATTGTTTCTTGTGAGCTTTGCTCTTTGGCGGAGGATTTTGGGTGCGACAAATGTTAAATTTATTGTACCAATCCTTTTCCTCTTGAGCCCAGCTCGTCTGATCTGGAGTAGTTATGAGGTTCGCACTCACCGCTTCGGATATGTTGGCTATTGTCTTTGCTATGATAGTGCCCGGTCTTGGTTGAATGTTGTTGAATACATAGTTGTTCCTGGCAAGCCAGAGATTCCAGCAGAGGGTGGCAGGGATGCATTTCCAAACTCTAATTATATTGCTTTTGCCTTTTCTTTGGTGAGGAAAGTCTTTTTTCCAAGTTTTCTGGAGGGTGTGCACCTGTTCGTAGTTTCCTCGGACTTCCAGGGGACTAGCAAGCTGATTCCAACAGTTCTGAGCCATTGGGCAGAGGAGAAAGGAGTGTTGTATAGACTCCTCCTCTTCTTTGCAGAAGCAGCAAATCGAGGGGCCTTGGATTCCTCTCTTGCTTAGATTTTCTGCTGTTAGAATTTTCCCTTTTAGAAGGGTCCAGTTGAAGTGTTTTACTTTGGGGATGCATTCAGACTTCCAGGTAGCGGTGTGGAGGTTCCAATTGGCTGTAGGATTTCTGTTTTGAAGAGATTTGTACCCTTCTCTAACTGAGAATGACCCTCCACATGAATCCTAGATGTATGTGTCTTCTTTCTCTTTATTGACTGGTGCTATTCCAGAGAGGGAAGACTTCAGGTTGTACCATAATTCTTTGAGATCCTGGGGTAGCTGCAACTCTTTCCAGTCTCTCCATCTATTTTGATTCCATGAAGAGATGTCGTACAAAGTGATTATCCTTCGATCTTCCATCCAATATTGTAAAGGCCTGAGCTCTTGCAGAAGGTTCCTTGGATTGGAATTCATTATTCTATCAGCCCAAATTTTGGTGTCCTTTCCATTGCCAGGGAGCTTATAGACATTTTCTCTGAAGTGTGGCAGAACTTTTTTAATTAAACGCCACATAGGAGTGCAGGGTCTGTCTATTATGGGGTCATTGAGGATGTTGGAGTTTGGGCCGCTGAGGTATTTTCTTTTTATGGTCTCCACCCACCAGGATCCCTTGCTTGAAATGATCTTCCAGATCAGTTTGAGCCCCAGAGCCTGATTAGAGAGACTTGGGATTTTTATTGAGAGACCTCCTTTTTCATAAGGGAGGGTGACTTGGCCCCAATTGACTAAGCTGAACTTCTTTTTGTCATGCTTTCCTCCCTACCAGAGGAAGCTTCTCATTATGAGTTCCATATGCTTGTGGATGCTTGCGGGGGCCATAATTACCGCATATTGGTAGATTGGCAGCCCTGAAAGGACAGCCTTTATGAGGATAGTTCTGCCTACTAGATTTAGCTAGGAGACTCCCCAACTCTGGAGGAGGCTTCTCATCTTCTCTATGTGTTTTGTCCATACCTCTGCTTTGATGTGCTCCTTCGCCAGGGGTAAGCCCAAGTAAGAGAAAGAACTCCAGTTTCTTTGGAGAGGGATGTCTAAAATTTGGGAAATACTTTGTTGTATCTGATATGGCACGTTCCATGTGTAGATTTTACATTTCCTGTTGTTTAATTTGCCACCTAAAACCTGAAGGAAAGCATCCAGAACTCTTTTGAACCTCCTCGCCATCAAGCTGGAAGCTCCCCCAATTAGAAGAGTGTCGTCCGTGAATAGAGAGTGGTTTATCTCCTTTATTCCTCTTTCAATGCTTATCCCCATTATCTCTCTCTTGAGGCGGAGATTTTCTAAGTGAACACTTAGAGTTTCCGCCATAATAAGGTAAAGGAAAGGGGATAGTGGGCACCCTTGCCTTAGACCCCTAGAACTTTTGAAGAAATTGCTTGGGCGACCATTGATCAGCGGGGCGGTCCACGGGTTGGAGATACACCCACTTATGATGTCGACTATTTTGGAGGAGAACCCGAATTTTTTTAATGCTGCTCTTAAGAAAGAATGGTCCACTCTGTCAAAAGCGTTGGCCATATCCAACTTAATGATCATTCCTCGTTCTCCTTTGGTGAGACTGCTATGAATGGCTTCCTGTATAAGAATAACATTGTCTATTATCTGCCTCTTTGGGACAAAGCCACCCTGGTTCTCGGAGATTATAATAGGAAGAAGATTCTTGAGCCTATGGGCGATAATTTTTGTTATGATCTTGTACGAGACATTGCACAGTGATATGGGGCGGAATCTATCAAATGATTTGGGATTTGCTTCCTTGGGAATCAAGGCGATGTGTGAGGATTTAGTGAAGTCCCCCAGCTTGTGCTTTCTGAATGCGTTTTTCACCATTCTCACAAAGTCCTTCATTATGGTTTCCCAATGCTGCCTGTAGAATGCAACTGAAAAGCCATCCGGCCCCGGAGCCTTGTTTTGTTGCATGCTGAAGGTAGCTTCTCTAATTTCTTCTTCTGTGGGGTCTTGTTCCAACTTGCTGTTATGTTCCTCCTTAATTTTGCTCTCTAATACACTGAGGAATGTTGCGCTGTCGTTTTGTTGGGGATCTGCTGTGAGGAGAGCCTTGAAGTGTTCAAAGGCTGCGTTTTTTATCTCTTCTTGTTCCTTCAATTCTCTCCCGTCCACTTCTATTTTATCAATTTGGTTTCTGGCTCTTCTGGTCTTGACATTATTGTGGAAGAAAGAGGTGTTCTTGTCCCCTGCTTTCAACCATAGGCAGCGGGATTTCATTCTTTGTTCCTCTTCCTCCAAACGATTTTGCTTGTATAGCTCCATAAACATGCTTTTTTCCTTTTCTATGTCTTCTGCTGTGTGTTGAGCATGTTCTTTCTCCTTGTGCCATCTCTCCATTTCCAACAGCAGATCGTTTTTCTTTTTTCTTTCGGATCTTTCCATCTCTCTCGCCCACTGCTTTATAACTGTCCTTAGTTGTTTTAGTTTCGATTCCCACACGTAGTGAGGTGAGCCTGATATTTCTTTTTCCCACTGATTTTGCACAAGAGAGCGGAATTCTTCATGGCTATCCCAGGACTTGTTGTATTTAAAGGGAAGGGGGCCTAAATTTGTTTCTTTATCCAGAGAGAGGACCACCGCTTTATGATCTGAAGTTGTTCCGTGGATTATGTGGCTTCTAATTATTTGAAAGTTGCTGGCCATCCCTTCCTGTATGAGAAATCTGTCCAACCTCTCTTTTATATTGTAAGAGCCTGCTCTCTTGTTGGTCCAAGTATATTTACCATTCGACAAAGGGGTGTCGATCAGGTTGAAGAGCTGAATGATTGTTTCTAGCTTGTCTCTTGATGAGTTTGGGTGGAAATTACCACCAAATTTTTCCTCCACCTGCCTAATTAGGTTCATGTCTCCCCCCAGGATTATTAGACTGCTCTGAATGGAGGAGAGATTTGCTTCTAAGGTATTCCAACAGCTGATTTTATCTCTGTAGTGGTTAGGTGCATATATGTTATATATGAAGTAGACCTCTTGAGTGCTCTTGTTCCTTAAATCTGTTCTGATCCACCAGTTGCAAAGCTGTGAGTTGCTGGTTTCCCACTTATTTTTATTCCATAATGTGCCTATTCCCCCTGAGGCCCCATCTGAGCCTTTTGATGTGCCTGAGTAATTTTTGAATCTTTGTGTTTGTAAAGTGAAGTCCTGCTCGGTGGTTTTGGTCTCCTGGATTAGGAGAATGTCTGGCTGTTCCTGATTCAGAAGGTCCTTGATTGCTTTCACCTTTAGGGAAGAGCCCATTCCCCTACAATTCCAAGAGACCAAATTCATTATTTACCGATTGTTGGGTGGAGTCCTGCTTTCTCCTTGGCCTTTTCTCCATTCCCTTTTAACTTGTCTAAAAATGAGTCCATGGGTTGCTGAGTGCTGGTTGCCATCTCCTTAGCAGCTGCTTCATCTCTCAGTTCTTTGTTCGACTTTCTGCCAGCTTTTCTCTGAGGGTCTGAAGGCTGATTCACTTCTTTTGCCTTGTTTCTGGTAAGGATTCTCTCAATGGTGGGGGTAGGAGAGAGAGGAGGGATGGAGCGAGGAGAAGCTGGTCGAGGGGATTGAGGAGGGGAGGATGGGACTTCTGTTGATATAGATTCGAAGGGGTTGAGAGAGGAGGGGAAGGCTGAGAGGGGAGGGGGAGGAGGAGGGGGGAGACTTGATGACAGAGGTGCGGTGGAGCTAGTTCCCGGGTTATGCTTTTTTCTTTTAACTTGTTCCCAAGATCCCCCTGCGTTTTCCTCATTATGTTCTACATCATTTACTTTTAGCTTACTACATATATTGGCGAAATGGCCGTACTCGTGACATACCTTGCATTTAAAGGGCAGTTGTTCGTAATCCAGCTGCTGGATGTGCATCCATTGATCCACCTTTAATTTGATTGCTTATGGCAGTCCTTTCCCCAGGTCGACTTCCACACAAATCCTTGCGCATGCATGCATATTCTCCCTTGGTTCTGATCTGTCTATGTATTTTCCGACTGCATTGCCGATTGCTTTAACGGATTCATCCCCCCAGCAGTGAAGGGGCAGATGGGGAAGGCGCACCCACACAGGAACGACGCTTGGGATGTCCATTTCCGGGTCGAAATCCGGGGTCCATCTGTTCAGATAAAGCCCTCTTGTGTCCATGAAGTAAGGGCCATTGCGGAAAATGAGGCTCTTGTCTTCTTTTGACTCGAACAGGAAGGTGAAGTATCCTCTCTCGCAGAATCTGATAGCGATCTTTCCCTGAATCATTGAGCTCCAGTTGCGGTCCACCCATTTTTGGACAGTGCGAGGAGAAGGCCAAAGACCTGTGAACTGTCCAACAAGACCTCTTTCTGATAATGCTATTGCCGATTTTTGCGGAAGGGAAGGAGGAAGGATAACCTCAGGGATCTCATCCAATTTTTTTATGAACTTCGAAAGAGCGGGACGGGGTCTGGCTTCAGAAGGATCTGTCAAGAGCGAAGCAAAAATTTCCTCAGGGGACTCAGAGACCGGAGGCGGGGAGGCGGAGCCTGCCATTGCAGGCCCGCTGGGGAAGATGGGGGGGGGGGCAACCTTTAAACGACCATAACCCTGCTGAGGGCGAGGCGGAGGCAGTAGAAGGCGCCCAGAGCAGCACGGGGCAGGCAGAATCCAAGGAAGGCAAGGCCAATGCGAGAGGCAGGACAGGGATCAGGGAGGGCAGCAGCGCCCCTGCCAGGCGGACCCTGGAGATGCAGGCGCAGGCTGCAGGCTCAGGCTAGGTCAGGCTCCAGATCGCAGCGCGTTCATGGATTACAATCGGAAATGTTGTAAGATTTTTTTTTTATTATTATTATTAAAAGTAATGGACCATATAACACAAATTTGTTTATATATAAATGAATGTTATAAATAACAATGAGAAACTTATCATGGAGGAACTTATTAGAATTGGAATAATCTCAAATCTCTAGAACACTAGTGAGTGGTGAGCCACTTATCTCTACAAACAAAAACAAATAAATAAATCCAAACAACCACTTGAATATTTTAAGTGAATCTGCAATCTGGAATAAAGGTTGCCGTTACGTTGGGTAATTTCTGTTAAAACCTTCAGTTACTGACATATATGCCCACCTTATTTAGTAATCATGACTGTCGTTAACTTTGGCTCATACTTATTATGTGTAAAAAGTCTACAGTCAAAGCAAAAGTACTCCTCGAACTTCATAAAACTCCGTGAATCACGTTGGTTGTAACTATAAAATAATCCCATGGGCCAACGTTGTCGATTCGCACATTTTAAACGCTAATTAAGTCAAAAATTAATTTGAGTCGACTTGAACATATAAAACTAGGAGTGATTTATAATGCGATTTTTTGGAGATTTCGGTAATGGAATCTGGCGGAAGAAATTGAAGTTAAATCTTGATTTGTTGTAGTTAAAATGGTTTTTTAATTGCATATTTGGATTCAGCACCCTGAAAAATTGTACCGAATTTTGATTAAAAAAACCCACCAAAAAAAACTTCCAAAAAATCTCACTATAAACAACTGCATAAAAATATAAAATGTGATGATCATTAAAAATGATATACCTTCTTGACAGTCAAATCGCATGCGATCACCAAAAGAATACTTGTAATGTAAATCTCCAGTATTCCACATATAGCGGTTTGATAAATTTTGGCAATTTTAATATTTGAGGCCTACTTTCGCGTCTTCAACCAGGAAAGATAAACACAGGTCCTTTAATTTACATATTTATGAGAAATAAAAAAAATTAATTTTAGATGTGCGTTAATATCTAATTATATTGATCATATATCGATATCAATTACATTACACCATGGAAAATATAATATTTTACAATTTGAGGTGCAAGTCCTTTTTATTTCTTATTTCACCACAATCTTGCAATGTGTACTCGCAGAGGATAATGGAGATAGATTTTCACAGGATTGTTGGATTATTACAAATTCAATCTCAGTCATACATTTTCACGATCATAATAATAAAATGATCAAATCATAATGAATACCTTCAGCTTCTGCTCAACTAACTGAGCTCCCCCGATCACATGCCGCCCACTCCTCGTTCGTTTCTCCTCTCCCTCTCTTCCTTTTGTTCCCCATGTGACCTACGGCCGATCCATTCTCTGAAATGGAAGCGAAAGCAAGGGGGAAGTTAAGGACGGCCTTGGCTCCGCGGATTCTGAAGGCGGCCCGGTCATATGCGAGTGCGGCCTCCTCGGCGGTGACGAAAGTGCCGAGCCAAAACCTGGCCCCCTGCTTGGCGGGGTCCCTGATTTCAGCTGCGAATTTACCCCATGTCCTCTTCCTCACTCCTCTGTAGTGAATTTCATTGTTCTTTTCCACACTCTGCTCCTCCCGTGGCTGTGGCTGCACATTTATATTTACCGCCTCTGTTCTTCTTGTGACTGTGGATACAGAAGTAGAAGCAGAAGAGTATTGTGAACTCTCATTGTCTTCTGATGGTGATCTGTTTTGGCATGAACCACTTGCTGTGGCGGCGGCAGTGCCATGGAGATATTCCCAGCTGACTCTGGAGGAAGATACTGAAGACGATGAAGAGGATGGATCATTTCCTCCTGGGTGATACAGATGCATAATATCCATTTCGTCCTCCACTTCCAGCAAATGGTGGCGAATCAACTCCAACATGTTCATGTTCATGTTCATGGTTAGGCTCTGCCCTGCTGTAATCTCCATCGCGGTCTCTTGGCATCAAAATAACAAATTTCCGTTTCAATTAGATTGTGCAGTGAGTGGAGAACGTAAAGCACCTTTGGCCGCATCCCGCTTGTGCAGGGGTAGAGAAATATATATAGCAATCATTTTCCCATCTCTTATTTGTGGTCCGTCAATTACACCCTGCCCGCCCGTACTTTCGTGGCACGTTCATATTTTAAATAATAAAAATATAAGAAACAAATTCGACTTTGAACTCGCCATCGCCGCCGTCATCGTGGCAACGCCATCGGTCTTCATTGACGGTTTCTTGGTATTGATTGGCAATAAGTTTAAACGAGGGAAAGAAGCATGCTACATCACACACGTGCATAAGGTGGACATCAAAGTTCAACCAGGAAAAAAAATAATGCTCTAACTTTTTAGGGCTTTTCTATTTTTGGTGGATTTATATTAAATGTTTGTATCGATTAAATAACTTTAAAGGTTTTATGGTTTTTTTATTTAAAATTATATTAAAAAAATGTATGAATCTAACTGTAAAAAGCTATGTACCATAGATGTCTTAAGAACATGAAAAAACCAAAATCGGATGAATATAGAAAAACATTGTTTAATATTATTATTTATGCAAAATAATAATTATATGTAAGTGAAGAAACAAATTTTCGCATCCTTTCCTTTCCCATATGACCTCCCATATGACCTGAGACAAAAACACAGCCGCACCGTCGAAAACCAACATATTGTCCAATTCGACTGAATTTATGGGGCGGCTATGTTTGAGGGAAAATGGATGGCGTGATGTCACAGTCCACTTCGCGGAAATTTAGTGATTGGCATGTTGATAGCACCCCCATTCGATGTCTTTGGCAATCTCTATCCAATGGTAGACTCTCGAACCCTGACGCCAAAGAAACGACGGCGAGTGATTTAGAAAACAAATATAGTGGTTTCTCATGTCCAGATATTTTACGCTACTTTGTATAACAATCCATTTCTTAGTTAGCCATGTGAGTATAAATTTGATGTTGCCTTCTACAGTTGAAAAATGAATGTGGTTATGGTTCCTTCGACGAAGACTATTATAGCACGTTGAGGAATATTATATTTGGAAAATAATAATTCTACATGGTAAAAATGGCGAATATAGTAGATATATCGCAAATAAAGTTGCGGAGGTGAACACGTTACTTTAGAGCGATATTGAAGAAGATCATGTGAACAGATGAGCACACGATTGACTAATCTTCCCTCCTCTATATAGGATGAACTTGCTGTGATAGAAATTTCTATATGTAATGAGTTTTTAGATATTAAATTATGTGAATCTAGGTTTTGTTTTTTCTTTTCTTCTTTTTCTTTGGAAACTTTTTCGAATACACATAAAATATTGAAATTAATAAAAAAAGACTTTCAAATACTTATGCCATCTTTTCAAATAAATAAACAAAGTTAACTTTTATTTTTGTGCACAAAAGCCATGCAATATTTTTTCAAAGAAAATAACAAAGTTCAATTATGCAATATTTTCAAAGAAATTGACAAAGTTAAACTATAACAAAGTTCAATTATGCAATATTTTCAAAGAAATTGACAAAGTTAAACTATATTTTTATGCACAAACGGCTCATTTGTTTCTACCTCCATATTCATTCCTTCATATCTCCAACTGAACTCTGTATTATCGGTTGTTCTAATCACATAGGAGGGTTGGAATACAATTCTTCATTTTCGTTGAATGGCTCATTCTTCCATTCTTTTTTACTCACCGTTGAGGCAATTGGTATATATCTACAATCAGCTCCCCAACAAAGCAAATAACCAAGGAATTCAACACGGTGTGGCATATGAGACTTGTTGTAATTAAAACCACAATAAATATGGACTGAAATAAACGTTGTGTCTTTTAAAGGACCACAGGGCATAAGTGATGCTTTGGCATAATAACTTCATGTTTATCAAAGATTTAACATTACATATGACACATACTGATGGTGTCGACAAACACATAGAAAATGATGAAGACACTAAGAGCCATTAGGATATGGTGGACAAAGATGAACCTCCCCTTGTACCAAAAGTGAAAAATCAACAAAAATGTTTTGTAACTACCTCTGGGACAACTGTTCGAAAGATATTAAATTAATTAATATTTTTTTTTATTAACGCCAAATGTATAATGTATATTGCGCAGTTACAGGGATATTATAGTGACATATCAGATGAAATGTTGTAACGTAAATAAACTCATTATAAGAAAACACTATGTGGGTTCAATTAAAAAAGTAATAAAAAAATAATAAATGCATTCAATTCACTTTGCAATGTTGTAATTTTGTTTTTATTTAATAAAATTTTAAACATTGGAAATGTTTTAGAATATGCATATTACATTTAAAAAAAAAAATATTATATTTCATATTTAAAGTAATATAATTTCTCTATCGATATAACATGACATTAAGTTAAAATAAATATGAATATACTCCCTATATGATCTTATGATGTATTAATTGGCATGGAGTGGATAGAAAACCATTAGTCCTTAGTTAACTGTAAGGATAAGACAATAAGTTTCCTCCTAGGGGAAGGTGTCAGGAAATAACTTCAAGGGATCAAAAGGCATGTTACATTGAGACCAATTCTAGCCACCCAGCTAGGGAAATGCCTTAGGAAGGGCTGCCAGATTTATTCTATGTAGGTAGGATATTCTAATACTAAAGTAAGACCACCACTCTCTAAAATATACCAGTCATTCAGTAATTTGTTGATGTGTTTCCAAAGGATATTCATGGATTACCCTAAAAAGGAAACATTGTTTTTACCATAGAATTTGTTCTGGGAGCAACTGTGGTATCAAAGGCTCCCTATCGCATGAGAATTCCTAAATTAACAGAGTTACTCGAGAAAGAATACACTTGACCCAATGTGTCACCCTCAGGAGCCCCCATATGGTTTTTAAGGAAGAAATATGACTCGAAATGACTATGCATTGATTATATGAAACTAAATAAATTAACATTAAAAAATAAGTTCCCTTTCCCAAGAATGGATGATCTATTTGACTAAGTTAAAGGAGCTATAGTGGTTTCCAAAATTGACCTGCGGTCTAGTTATCATCAAATCAGAATTAAGGAACCTGCAACATTTATGAGCCTAATGAATGGTATTTTCCACCATTATTTGGATAAATTCATCCTAATTTTTATCGATGATATTTTAATCAAATCCAAAAGCTTGGAAGAGCATAAGAAACACCTACAAATAGCACTTCAAACTCTACGAGAGCATTAGATGTATGCTAAGTTCAACAAATGATTTTTTTATAAAAACCAGATACAATATTTGGGACATATAATTTTCTGAGGGTATAGCTCTGGACACTGAGAAAATCAGGACCATCATGGAATGGCCTGTTCCTACAAATGTAGCGGAGATTCTGTCATTTATGGGATTGGCGGGGTATTATCACCATTCCATTGAAGAATTCTCTAGAATAGCATATGAATCACAAAAACTAAAAGTGTTTGGTTGTGTTATATTCCTTCCACGACTAGATGACGTAGTTAACCGGGGGGTTAGAAGGGGGGCAGAGCCCCCCTTTGTTTTGTTGATTGTGTAGTAGGGGGCGCGGGGTTCATAGGGGGTTTGAGGGGTGGAGGTAACCCCACTCTATGGGGTCTGGGGTAGCGCCCTGAAAATTTTTGTTTTTGGACCCTATATTAGGTTGGGCGAACCTACCTATGGTTTTGTGCATGATTTTTCACGCATGGTTTTGGACGCGATGGTTTTCAGTCCATGATTTTGGATGCGATGATTTTCGGTCCATGGTATTGGATGCTTCCACATGTATAGATATCTATTGTAACATTGAAAGGAATATAATGACAAATCAAGTTGGTAGTCACAGTTTTGGGATCCAGGGGAAAATCCCTATGTACATGTGTTTTATGTGTTATGCTCTCGCATTATTTATTTTCTGTGTTTTAGAATTCGTATGCACGTAATTTCTGTACTGGGTTAAAACCTACAAAAAGATCATGAGTAGAGGTATTCTTCTTACAATATGGAATTGACAACAATAGTACATGCCTTAAAGATGTGGCGACATTACTTGTTAGGAAAGAAGTTTGTTTTGATGACCGATCACAACAGTTTAACTAGTTTGTTTAAGTAGCCCAATCTTAATGCACATGAAGCTAGATGGTCTGCCTTCATTTGTGAATTTGGTTTTGATATAAAACACTTAAAAGCAAAGGAAAATAGAGTAGTTAACACTTTTAGTAGGAATTCGTATTGTTTGTATGGAGTTTCCTATAGTGAAGCTGAAATTTGTTTTTCTAAGCATATTAAAGAGGTTGCCTTAAATGATCCTGGACATGAATTTTTGTGGCAGCAAGCAAAGATGGAAATCAAGTCTAAAAAATGATCAAAATATGGTATAAATAAAGAATATATGTTAACCTTTAAACAAATATTTTATGTCCCTAATCAGTTGGTTATCAAAGAATTGATTTTGGACGAATTTCATAGAAGCACAAATGCAGCTCAACATGGCTATCAAAGATTATTTTCTGCAATGAAGAAAAATTACTTTTGGCCAGGAATGAGGAGCAATATTGCAGATTATCTAGTAAAGTGTTTAGAGTGTCAACAATATAAAGTTGAGCACCTACATTGAGTTGGACTGCTACATCCCTTAACAATTTTGGGATGGAAGTGGGAGGTTATTACGTTGGATATTATAATAGGATTACCTAGATCTAAAGGTCATAATGACTCCATTATGGTAGGGATAGAAAATTTAATCAAAACAACCCATTTCATTCCAGTACAATCAACATATAAGGCTATACAAATTGATGATATCTTTATGAGGGAGATCTTTCAGTTACATGGCATACCTAGGGTGGTAATTTCAGACAGAGATGTGAATTTCACCTCAACATTCTAGAAGGTTCTTTTTATGGGGTTGGGTACCAAAGTTCAGTTCATCAATGCCTACCATCCCCAAATAGATGGTAAGACTGAAATATTAAACCAGGTGCTTGAAGATATGTTGAGAATCTATGATATGCAACAACCAACTAAATGGAAGAATACCTCATTGGTTGAATTTGCATACAATAATAGTTACCATGAGTCATTAAAGATGAGACATTTCGAAGTATTATATGGAAGGAGATGTAGAACTCTTGTTAACAAGAGCAACCCTGAAGACAAGCTAATTGTAGGACCTGACATGCTAGCTAAGATGGAACAGGTGGTAAAGAAGGTTCATCATAATTTGAAAGCTACCCAAGATAGGAAAAAATCTTATGCCAATAAAAAGAGGACTTATTGGGAGTTTAGAGTCAGAGATCATGTTTATGTGTGTGTTAAGCCCTAGAGGAGTACCTTAAGATGAGGTGGTTGTGAAAAGTTAGCACTCCGATATTGTGGTCCTTTCCAAATATTGGAAAGGATTGAGCATGTAACATACCAACTCGCTCTACCTGGCCACATTCAAGTTCATAATGTATTTCATGTCTCGTTATTAAAGAAGTATGTGTGTGATCCCAGACATGTTATTAACTGGCAAGAGGTGTAGGTAACATTGTAGATGAAATTTTAGGTCAATTGTTTGATTGCATATGCATATACATTACATATTTCTTATATACTATGGATAAATTAAATAACTAAATGCCGAATTTGTGCAGGTCGAACTAGACAAAGAGTTTTTGGTAGATCCTCTACGTATTCTCGAGCATAGAGAAACAACGTTATAGAGATGAGTTATCACCCAAGTTAAGGTGTAGTGGAGTCATTTCATATCGGAAGAGTCCTCCACTTGTGGAAGGCACTCTTGAGTTGGGTTGTGAACTAGTGGAGGCTTCAAACTGATTGGAAAATCTTGGTTGGATAGGAGGCCTTGATGCCAAAGCTTTGGCCCTAAAAGGGGCTATTATCTAATTATGTTATGTAGAATGAATGCTTGACGAGGGGGGGGATTAGACGTAATTGTCTATCTCATGGATGGGAGGAGAGATCATTCAGTGGGATTTCATGACTGTCTGAGTAAATATCTAAGTTTATTTACATCTTTGTGATTATTATTGGCTAAGTGAACAGTTTAATTCTTGCATTTCTGTACTATAGAATATTAAAAAATAGTAGTCAATGTTTCAAACAATTAACCAATATTGAAAATATGCATTCATGAACGCTACTTTGTAGGAGTAGTTTCTTATGTATAAAGAACACAGTGTCAACATATGCACCCAGAAGGGTATTTGGGGTGTAAAGTAAACAAGGTTGCATGTGTCAACATAATACATATGGGTAGGCTATGATAGAAAAGAGGAAATCAATTATATTCATTCTTCTTCTGAATGTAGAAGAAGAAAAAAACAACCCTAAAAGAACAACTATAGATTTTAGTTTAAGAACTAGTAAGCCATAGGGTCAGTGGGGTTAGGTTTGTCCTGAGCTAACAAACTAGTAACAGTGTCTCGGAGTTGGAGAGAAAGAAGGAATATGCGTATGAAATGACATAAGGAGTGTGACCCTGAGTGTGACCTTGGGGGAAGGCTTGTTTGCCAACTAGTAACACAAGGAAATGAAATGCATTTTACTTAAAAAAGAAGATCACAGAAAATTACTTGTAATAATAGCGTTGTATAATTAAGCATACCAAACGTAATAATAAAATTGAGATAATGCCAAAAGGTTGTCACTGGTATGGAACCAATTTAGTTCCAGGCTGAGCCAGGTCAAGCCAAAAACTCGTAATCATTCCAGTCCTAAAACCTCGGAGAAAATCATATGATATAACTCTATATAAGACTTTTTTTTCATTTTTCAGCAATTACATTATACATTAAAAACAAATGCCATGATTAAAGATTGATAATTTAGGAACAATAGAGCAAACCCTAAGGTTCATGTAGAAGGTCACATTTAAGTCGACCCAAATCCATAATCCATGAATTGAGAATTAAAGTTTAACAAAGGAAAGTAATATTCATCGTAAGCATGGAAATTAAATATGTGACTTACAAGATCATAATAAACCTTGCAGAATTTGACTTGTTCCATTAAATAACAACTCGAATTCATTTATAAAAGGGAATAATCACTAGTGTTATACTTAACAGATAATCTTCATACCTAAATATGTTCGTTCACATCCTTAATTAGGGTCTCAAAATAGAAAAACAAAATAACACATATTAAGACTTCATGCCCATAATGGGTCTTTAACAAATGTACGAAAGAAAAATAGCTCTAACTAAATTCTTTGTATATTCAGCTCAACCATCATCACTAGAAGTAAATGGAAACCCAAGTGAGTTGAGGCAAAAACCTGGAACTAAGCCTTGTAATAGTTAGAAGGTGGTCGGTGTAAATCACTACAAGGCGTATCATTGGCTTCCAACTTAGGGATGAGATAGGAATTGCTCACCTGTTACAGCCGAAACTTTTGGTTAACTTAATAAAGAAAAGAAGGCACAAACAAATACACACACACACACATACACACTATTCTTTCTATCATAGAAGTAAAGAGAGCAGCCTTAGAAGCATTAGGCCTTGGAAACCAAGTTAAATACCTAGAATGTATATGTCAATCCATATTCTTCCACTCGAGTAAACCCTAGAAATGCAAACCCAAAAAGAAAGAAAGAATAACTAAGACAAAGTTGGGCACATCAGCTAGATAATAACTTATTAGTCAATAGGGTATATTGTCAAATACCAAATTTTCATATTAAAGGTAAAATCTAAAGATAAATATCTGCAAACCCCTTGGCTAGAGCACCTATAGAGAAGGATGCATGAAAGTCGTGAAGGATATAGAAAGAAAAACTCTTAGATTGAGTCACTAAAAGATATAGAGTCTACATGTGTGAAAAATGGTGGAATTGCTCCAACATGTAGAGTCAGTCTAGAGCCTCCTCAGTCCTCGGCAATGAAAAAGCGATGAGTCGAAGGCATGAGGAAACCATGTGGTTACCATCAAAACTGTAAGGGAAGGTTGATTGTTGGATTCAACCCTAAACCGATCAATGGTCCAGATCAGCTTGACAGTGATTCCATGATTGAGAAAGTTCTACTGACAGGTGGCCTAAAACATTGCTTGAAGGTGCTAAGTACTATTCATTAGGGGATTTTTTAGGTCTAAAATGGGCATCCTAAGGAATGTTTTGCATGCACTGTTTATCACTTCTTCTATCACTTAGTGCCGCCATGAATTTCATCAACTTACTTTCTTTCAGTTGCCCATCGGCAAGTCGGGCCAACCTTGGCCCAAGCTCTGCCCCCCACCAAGACTGCATTGCACAATATGGAGAAGGAAGGCTCACCTTCCTCTCAAGATTTGCATGTTCTGGCCTAGCACTGGCCTCCTGGACAAAATTGCATATTTCTAGAGGTTAGTGACTGCTTGGCCCAAAAGTTTGTGCAAATTTGTCCTTGGGCCAGTAGTATTTCCCAGCTGGAATCACACATTGCGAAATCCCAGCAACCAACTGCCCAACTAGATTGCGCATTTTGCATTTCTAGCAGTCATTCAGTCTCCTAGTAGCCTAGACTACGCCTTGTACAGTCTTGGAAGTCGGTCTCCTGACCTCCCAGTTGAAATTGTGCAACCTTCATGATTATTCACTCAAGTATGTTGTAAGTCAGTTCTCATGTTAATTTTTGTTTTATTCTAAAATATTTCTTGCTATGAGTGTTTCCATGTCTCTAGGTATCACAGGTATTCATCTACCTCTCAGCAGTATAGGTACAATAGTTTCCAAGAGAGCAGAGATGAAGACATTGTTCAGAGCATGCTTGGGTATGCAGTCGATCAAGTTTCCATGGGCTTACCTACTCATGAAGAAATCAAGTTGTTCATGGATAAGGACATCAAGCAGCATTATGAACAACTATTGAAGGCATCATACCGAATTCAGCAAACGCAGTAAATGAAGTGAATGCAGCGAATGCAAGAGGAAGGTTGTTTACAACATAGAGGCGGAGCAAAGTTACAAGATCAAGAAGATCCACTGATAATGAAAGAAAATTTGGAGACTTAAACTATGAAGTGATGACGCGACATGAATATCATGAGAAGGCAAAAGTTGGAACAAATAAGGAGTTGCATGTGCTAAAGAAATAACTCAGGAAGAACATGGAGCTGCACAGATAGTCTAATGAGTTACAACAAGAACAGGAACAACAGTGGGCGCAACATGCACTCATGGATGAAACTGAGCTAGTACAAGTTAAGGATTCATCCCAGCAGCTAACACAGAGAAAACATTGTAAGTAGTGTTCTTGATTGCATGCAAAGGATCCAAAAACATGCATTTCGTTGAGCGCACGCATGAAGTCCAACCCATTCAACACACTCACCAAGGCAAAGATAAGAAGCAAGTCCAACTAAGGTTGAACATGCACTTCGACATGTTGATGTGCATGACCACCAACACACACTTGAAGATCAACACGAACACTATGCATCAGTGTGTTGTCGGTTCAACTATACCAAAGAAGACCATGCGCATGTTAGTAAACGATTTGGATGAAGGGGCCAAACTAATACATCGTTTTCAATGAAGGTAAGAGTTCGCTTCAGCAAGATGTCACCATGAGGTGCATCCACACCATCACGGACGACCAAGCTTGGCATCAGCTCACCAGCTTCACCATGACAAGCATGTCAAAGAGTTGGTCTCACCACAATGGAACAAGTGTTATTGATGTCTTCTAAGGCTTGCTCAAGCCATGTTGTCTCACATGAGTACATGTGCATTGTAATGTTGAGTCATGTTAAGTGTAAGTCGAGTGCCAACAGTTGGATGTAACAGTCATAGAGTAGGTGAATAGTCATGAGGGTAGTTGAATTATCACAAAGGGGAATGTTAAGGGTCACCCCACCCTTTACTATAAATAGTCTCTCATAACGCATTGTATAGGATTTTTTTCAGCCAAGCTTCGACTAAGACTATCTTGAAGAAGGCTTGGACAGTATTGTAACGTGCTTTGGCTTCTTCACTACACGGACCTAGTACATCTCTTTGGAGGAGCAAGTGGATGTGGCTATAATGTTCCACTGATGGGGCTAGCAGGTTTACATGGTGTATTGTATGATTGTGACTTACACTTCTTTATATAATAAAAGACAACACATTTTCATGCATATGTTGTTATTGTAGTTGGACTGCTCCGTTTGCCTTATTGATATATGTTGTTTAACTTACGTACTTGTATATGAACTAATTTGTTTGTAATTATTTGAATCTTATTGTTAATGTGTTGCATATGTTGTTAATGATGTCACCATTCGTGTTAACTACTCTGCCACATCAGACAAACCTTTCTCTGAACCTTGTTATATCAACGTCACACTCATCTCAGACTGACCTGTGAGTGGTGTTCATGTTATCTTACCTTGTATGTTGTGACTGCCGCATTTGTGTTGACTGCTCTGTCAGAAGCTGTGCATTTCCTTTGTGTTGTCTGTTCCTAGCTGAGTTGGGATTGATCCCTTTCAACCTTGAAATCACCTTCACTTTCCTCTCCCTTTGAAGTGTTGGAACCTCTCATACTCATTCCTTTACTCACTGCATCAGTCACATCCTTGCTACTGATAGAGTTATCTTACTTTCCTCTGTGCAACATCACGGTCAAGGCATTACCTTATGACCCACTGCTGGGACTCCTACAGCAAAATGGTCTGAGGTCTAATTAGGACTTCTTATCAAGGAGATCCCCTTGACATGTTGGTGGGTCCAGCACCGCCAACAATTTCTGCAAGTTGGCTATATCCACTTCAAATGTATGCTTTTTGGAAGTAGTAACTCAACAATTGACCTACTAATTGCAATGTGGAACATTTGAATACACTTATTTGTTGAAACTTGGAAAAGAATGAGAAAATAGGTAATTAGATGTCATAATTATTTATCCAAACTTGAGACCATTTGATATTTGAGATTGATAACTGGAGAGTACACAAAGATTAGTCCAAAATTCCAATGAAAGACTCATTTTCTGAAATACCCCATGTAAAATTGTTGTCAGAGAAGATCATAAGTATAAAATCCAGAGACCATAGAATGTTCAAGATATTATTTCAATACTTCTTTTGATAGTGATAAAAGGAAACTTAAACTATACTACAATGAAATTTCCATTATGGATCCTCTTTATTATGTCATGGCTCTACTTTCTTCCATTCCCCTACATTGATTCAAACTAAAATAAAGTGTTTTTGAAATAGTCTCCAAGACAAATGAGAGGTGGTATATTGCAACTTTTAGATTTTGAATTTAAATTTTAAACTCAAAAAAACTTCCCCATAACATTTAATATTTAAACTAACTTTCCGAATCACCATATCACTTACTCAACCATTTGGAAACTGTAGTAGTGATCTTAATGAAGAATACTTCACAATAAGGGGTTGTCAAAAAATGGATGACCAAAATATGGGAGGAAGAGGAGGCTAGAAAAGTGCCAATAATATCAATACCACATATAGATACATCTAGATAACATTTTCTTAAGGACCCTTTGTCTTGGTGGATATTTATCATCGTTATCCCACTGCTCATCTTTAAATAATGGATACATTGAAAATATAGATTTTGGAAACAATTCAAGAAAAACTATGACCTTAAAACCTCTAGCCAATAGGAAATGTAACCCATAGTAACACTATAACTAGTGAGAACTATAGGTCATCGGTCATAATAGTTCACTGGTAAAGAAATTATGTATAACTACTATTAATAAACATTGATTATAGTTCTTGTGAGTCAAAGTTCCTAACTAACAAGTAATTATTCCCTATAACTATGACTGAAAACCAAAGATCATAGTTTAATTTCATAGTCAAAGCTCCCACACCATAATTCTTGTGTTCATGGTTCTCGTAAAATAAAGTCATAGTTCCTAATTGACAAGGGAACTATGAACAACAAATTAATGATTCCGGAGGTCATATTTCATCATTGAGGGTAAAATTTCTTGAGGTCATAGTTCATAAGGGTTAAAGTTCTCAAGTTTATAGTTCTTGTATGTCATAGTTACTATGTTCATAGTTCTTTTCGGCCATATTTTCTATTGGTTAGAGACCCCAATGATAAGAAATCTCATAAAATTTCTTCAATGAGAGTCGATGAAGTGCTTGTTGGAAAATGAGAGAGGGAGGGAAATATAAATAGAGAGAGAGAGAGACTAGAAAATGTGTAAATGGAAATAGAGATATAGGGGGTGTTGGCAATAAATTAGTCATAATGGTATAAACAACAATTCCATTTATACGATTCCATTCCATCAAATTCCACAATACGAGGGTTTTTAAATTCCATAAAAGCAATGTTTTCAAATTCCAAAAAGTTAAGGGCTTCAAATTTCACTTCAATATACATCTACAAACATCGCCAACTTGTGATGCATGCTCAATATGGTGTGCTTACTCACATTTTCTAAATATGCACTAAAATTTGAACTCACTATGTTGGAGTTTCCACATTTTACATTGCTAGGGTTTTCAAATTCCACAAAGCTAAGATTTTCATATTGCATAAAACTAAGGTTTTCAAATTGCATAATTATATTTCCTAATAATGCAAACACACTTTTGAGCCATGCTAAGAAGGTAACCTCAGTGGGGTCCTAGTTGGTAGCTTGAGCTTTATAGAGCCTAGACAACTGGGAACATGTGTGAATTGCTAAGAATAAGAAAACATTATTGTGAGCATGCGTCATAATTGCTAAGAATTATTCTAGGGTCATAATTCTTGTGCAAGTGCCCTTAGTTGATTCTCACTAGTTTTGTCAATTATGTATAGTCCTTCTCAATGTCTCATTATAGAATTTCCCGCAATGTTCCTTCATACACTCCATGCTAAGTGTTTTCTCATTAGTTTACATAGTTTATTTCTTTTACCACATATGAAGTTGTTTCCACACACATGTCATTCCACAACCACTTGCCACATGCTTATTTACAATATAACACTAGAGTGCTAAGTTATTTCATCATGATGTTTCCTTAATTACAAAATCCTCCATCATGTTCTGGTTGATTTCTTACACTTGTTTGAGAAACTTCCACATATTTAAATTTATATATCTAAATATTTCTATTTTATGTTTATCTAATCATTCTAGATTGGTCATGGTTATGAGCACTGCAATAGGTTATCATCATTCATTTCTTCAAACCCCCATTTCTTTATACTTATTTTTCTATCTTCTCATAGGTTTATATTCTTTGAGGGGTATGTTTCTTCAAATTTTGACTTCATTCATATGTAATTTAGGGAATTGTGATAATATTTCTCATTTATAATTTCTCTTGTTTCAGATTGAATTATAGTGTTCTCCATCTATCTCAATGCTTTGATAGTGGAAGAACTACATGAATCAACTAGTACGATATTTTTTATCAATAGGTCCTAATTTGGAAAATTTGGGTATGAATTCTTCCAAAGCCACTTTGAGGCATTAACAGATTTTTTTGGGGGTAAAAAAATTATCATTTGTGCGATACCATCTAGTAGTCGAAGTTTGTATGCAAAATTTATGCCTCTTGCAAGTTGATCTACGATACTAACCACCATGGTACAAGTCGATGTCACGTTAAGCCCCGTTACTCATGCATATGGGCTAGCCATGTGTGAAATTTAAAAAAGACTCTAGAAGGTCAAAAATCGTAACTCTAGTTGAGGGTTGAGGGATTCAAACCTTTCATACAATTAGCTATTATGTTATGTTAAATACTAGGGTAGTAGGGGTTACATTTCATGTTGTTATATTCTCTTCCATATTTGAGCAAAGAAATTGGGAGTGTGATGTTAGAGAGAATAAAAAAGGGCTTAAGATTTTGTAGCAACTTTATAATCCATAGGTCTTAGGTAACTCTATAGAGAGTACCTCTTTCTTTGTATCTACACATTTTTCCATACTAGAGAATATAGATCGAAGCAACCTCACCTTCTAGCTAGGTTTCTCCCATATGGGTTTGCCAAGGGAAAGTTTGTGCTTATTTTGGTTAGTGTGTATTTATTTTCACTCTATATTTATTTCATTTCAGATAATTTATATTTAAGCATACAAACAATAAATAAATAATTTGAGATCTAAAAAGAAATCATATTCAAAGTAAAAAACTCAATATTTATCAAATCTATTATGATGAATTGTTCCAATGGAACATCCACGATAGTTTACTGATTATCTCCACATCTTGCCAAACGACTAGTGTCTTCTTTACTACCTCATGTTACGTCGATCAATTTAACATATTATGTGAATATATGTTATTTCATCTTTGATGTCCTTTTCTTAATGGCCATGGTTAGGCTTTTATCTCCATTCTTCCCATCTTCAAAATGCAACATCCTCAAAGCAATATCCAATAACCATTAATTAGAAGTTAGGCTCAAAAACCATCTTGAATCCATTTTATATTTGAACACATCATTCATGTCAAGTGGAATTGCTTTTTCAAACTCTGCGATGATCATGAAAAGTAAAAAAAAAACTTGGTTAAAATCACATCATTAGAGTTTTTTTGACGCATTTCGAACCATTCAGTGCGATTCATCACCAGGTTAAGATGAAGGACCATATCTTGGCATCAAGTTAAATAGATGGAGAGAAAAAAATTAGCCATTATAATATAACAGTCATATTTGACTAAATAAATAATATTTTAATATAAGGAAATAATTGTTAGAATATAATTGTTAATATTGGGCATGGTTGCCAGGTTTTATATTCTCATTAATTGTATCAGAAGATTCTATTATGAGGACAAGTATAAAAGACAAATAATACATAAAATAATTACCAAAATTTATTTCCCACACATTACAACTATTTATTGGTGGTATCTATATTCCATTGCCCTTGTAGCACTAAATAAGGTTCCAAATTCCTTTATTCTCCTTTAATTAGACTATATAGACCTCATTGTGCCTACAATGTAATAATAAACCTTTATATTCACATAAAGTTACTCATATTCATGAAGTCATATCATTTCAATTTACTTTTGTTTTTTGAATTTTTATACACATTTACCAATATTAACCAAATTATCCTCATCATAACTTGGTCCACAATAGTAAAATAATTATTTATACAAAAATATAAATCACAATGCAAATTAATGTAAAAGTGTTTCCTAAAAATTTCATATGCAAACATTAACTTCTTACATATAAACTTGCATGTCTTACTTTTTCGAACTTGTTATAGAATATTTGAATTCGTTTTAATCATTGTTCCGAATTGTGGAATATGCAATTCTCTAACTTTAAAATGTTGTTAAAACAATTACATGAAATTATATCTTAAAAATATCATATAAAGACATTACCAATTAAATAAAAATAGAATTAAGATAAATCTCATTTAAAAATATTATTAGTTAAATGAAAATAAAAATAAAACACAAAAACATTACCAATTATAGTTTACCAAATGTATCATTTAAAACATATAAATCATAATTATTGGAAAATCTTAAAAGAACATTACCAAGTGAAAATGTATCACAAGAGATCAATAAAAAGGTACTCATTCACTTTATAAATAATTTATTTTCCTCTTTTAATTTTGTTTTAATATTTTATTTAATCAATAAGTATCTTATATATATAAGAAGAAATACAATATGGATGAAAATGTGTTTCCTAAAATTACTTCTAACTTTAGCCAAAACCTCCACCTTTGACTAAAGTGAGGGTGGCATAAGGATGCCCAGTCTTGGCTAGACCATTGGGAAAAAAAGGAGATCATCTTTCATAATTTAGATACTATAAAAAATAATATTGCTTCCAAATTTAAAGAGAAATTGTGTGAAAATAAAGAGTTCAAGGGAAAACTTGAAAGTGCAATATTATAAGGAGGTGATCAACCCCAATATGGAAAACCAAATTTTCCTTGACTATGTTAAGATGAAAATGAATATTTCCAATATTAGGACTAATTCTCATGAGCTTCATAGTGAAATTAGGTATTGGTGAATTCTCAAAACATCGTGGGATGAAAGCATATGTGACTTGTGTAGTCAGTGGTGAATTATCAAACTACCTTGGGATGAAATGTTTTGTCACCATTAATAGGAGAGTTGAAGATAAAAAAAATCTCGTAGATTATCCATCTTATACTCACATGAAAGAGTTTGCAACCAAGCCTATGAGGGTTGAATCTTGTACTCACATTAAACCACTTTCTCTTAGATTGTCCATTTTATAGTAAAATTCACTTTCTTTTAGATTGTCCATGTTATAATCACATTAAAACACTTTCTCTTAGATTTCCCACCTTATACTTACATTCAATCCCATTGAAGATTATAAGAATTACTCGTCACACATTTCAACGTGTTTATTTTTTTTCCACACAATCTAACATGTCTTCAAATAAGATGGAGGGGAAATTAAACCTGCTAGCTACCACTAGAGCTATAATCATTTAACATCCTTCTTATAATTTTAGCTCATAAAAAATATGGTGATTTGGGAACCATCCTCTCACTTCTTTTTGAGCATATAAATAAAATGTTAAAGAATCTTATTTATTCTATTACCTTTGTAAGATCTGATATACTATATAAGCCTTAGTGGGCATTAATCATCATAGTCATCATCATTTTACATCAAAATTATCATTTGATTCCTATATAT